>RJWJ010003689.1:0-83442 GCA_004363605.1 Indri indri | reverse complement strand
GCTTGGGAGGCTTTGTGTTTCCAAAAATTTACCTATTTTCTCTATGTTTTCCAGTTCATGTACATAGAGGTGTTCATAGTATTCATGGATGATTTTTGTTTTTGATACCACAAAAAAATAATGTCTCCTTTTTCATTTCTGATTGAGCTTATTTGGGTCCTTTCCCTTCTATTTCTGGTTAATCAAGCTGGAGGTCTATAGATTTTATTTATCTTTTTAAAGAACCAAGTTTTTGTTTTGTTGATTCTTTGTTTTTTGTTTTTTGTTTTTGTTTTTTTTTTTATTTCCATTTCATTTAGTTCTGCTCTAAGCTTTGTTATTTTTTTCCTTCTGCTAATTTTGGGTTTGGTTTGTTCTTCTTTTTCTAGTTCCTTGAGGTGTAAAGCGAGGTTGTTAATTTGTGATCTTTCTGTCTTTTTGATGCAAGTGTTTAAGACTATGAATTGCCCTCTTAACACTACTTTTACTGTATCCCATAGATTTTAGATGCTTGTGTCATGATTGTCATTCTTTTCAAAAAAGTCTTTTGATTTCCATTTTAATTTTGCTATTGACCCAAGGATCATTCAGGAGCAATTTGTTTTATTAGTCTTCTTGTAGTTGTTTTCTAGTTTTATTCCACTGTGATCTGAGCAGATGCATGGGATGATTTATATTTTTTCTGAATTTGCTGAGACTTGTTTTGTGGGCTAACATATGATCTATCTTAGAAAATGTCTTATGTACTGATGAAAAGAATGCATATTTTGAAATTTTGGAATAGAATGATCTGCAGATGTCCGTTAGGTTCCTTTGTTCTAAAGTTCTGTTTAAGTCCAATGTTTCTTTGTTGATCTTCTCCCTCGATGATCTTTCCAGTTCTGTCAGAGAAGTGTTGAATTCCCCAACGATTATGGTGTTGCTGTTTATTTTTTCACTTAAGTATAGTGGTATTTTCTTATGAATCTGGAAGCTCCTGTGTTAGGTGTGTATATATTTAGTATTGTTATATCTTCTTGCTGAATTGCCCCCTTTATCATTATATAACGAGCATCTTTGTCTTTTTTTTACCATTGTTAATTTAAAGTTCATTTTATCTGATATGACAATAGCTACTCCTGCTTATTTTTGGTTTCCATTTGCATGGAATATTTTTTCTATCCCTTCACTGTGAGTTTATGAGTATCCTTCCAAGTTAAATGGGTTTCTTGGAGACAGCAGTTACTTGGGGTGGGTTTTTTCATCCATTCAGCTGGCCTATATCTTTTAAAAGGAGGTTTAAGACCATTTACATTCAATGTTAGTACTGCTATATAAGATGCTGTTCTGTTTGTCATATTGAATGCAACTAGTTGTTTTGTTTTCTCTTTTGTGTTTCTTTTTTTTTTTTTAATTTCAGGGTATTATGAGGGTACAAATGTTAAGGTTACACTTTATGTCTTTGCCTCACCCAGGCAAGGGTTAGAGCCATGCTCTTCCCCCCTACAATGCTCCCCATGTCCTTTAGTTGCGGGTTTACTGCCCCCATCCCCCTAATCCCTGGAGAGTGTTACTGCCATGTGAGCCCCATTTGATCCAGCAATAGCACTATTAGGCATCTACCTAAAAGAGCACAAAACATTCTATGATAAAGACATCTGCATCCGAATGTTTATGGCAGCACAATTCACTATTGCAAGGATGTGGAAACAACCCAAGTGCCCATCAATCCATGAGTGGATTATTAAAATTTGGTATATGTATACAATGGAATATTACTCAATCAGAAGAAATGACAGTGATCTAGAACCTCTTATGCTTTCCTGGATTAAACTTAAGCCCATCATCCAAAGTGAGGCACCACAAGATTGGAAGAATGGGCTCCACTTGTACTTGCCATCAAATTGTGTTTCTTTTTTTTTTTTTTCTTTTTTGAGACATAGTCTCACTCTCTTGCCTGGGGCGAGTGCCGTGGCGTCAGCCTAGCTTACAGCAACCTCAAACTCCTAGGCTCAAGCGATCCTACTGTCTCAGCCTCCTGAGTAGCTGGGACTACAGGAATGTGCCACCATGCCCGGCTAATTTTTTCTGTATATATTTTTAGCTGTCCAATTAATTCCTTTCTATTTTTGGTAGAGACGGGGTCTCACGTGTTTCTTTTTTATAAGGATTGTGAGCTTTAACTTTTGGGTCTTTTTACATTGGTGGATATTGATTATTTCTTTCCATATTAAGGGTACTTTTAAGACTTTCTTGTAGGGCAAGTCTAGTGGTGACAAGTTTCTTTAATGTTTCCTAGTCTGGGGAAGACTTTATTTCTCCTTCATTTATGAAACTTAGTTTTGCAGAATACAAAATTCTTGGCTGGCAGTTAGTCTGTTTAACAAGACTAAAAATGGGACCCCACCCCCTTCTGGCATGAAAGGTCTCTGCTGAGAGGTCTTCTGTTAGTCTGATGGCTTTTCCTTTGTAAGTAACTTGTTGCTTTCATCATGCAAATTGTAGGATTTTCTCCTTCATTTTTACTTTGGTCAGGCAGATGACTATGTCTTGGTGATGTCCTATTTGCTGTTAATCTTCCAGGTGTCTGATGATCCTCTCGTATATGGGTATCTAAAACTCTAGTGATATAAGAAAAGTTTTCTTCTATTATTCTGTCAAGAAGGTTTTCTATGCTCATTGCTTTTTCTTTTTTTCCCTCAGGGATACCTATAATTCTTATATTAGTTCACTTTGCATAATCTCATATTTCCCTCAATGATTGCTCATTCTTCTTTGTTCTTCTGCATTTTTTACTGACTGAGTTACTTCCAAATCTCATCTTCAAGCTCTGAAATTCTTTCTTCTGCCTAGTCTAGTATGTTGTTAAAACTTTCTGATGTATTTTGTATTCCCTAAATGACTCTTTCATTTCTTTAAGTTCTGTTATTTCTTTTCTAATGTTATCTATCTCTTTAATGAACTCTTCATTCATGACCTAAATTTATTTTTTGGTTTATTTGAGATGGTTTTCTACCATCTCCTCAATTCCATTCATCTTACTTGCCATCCATAATCTGAATTCCAAATCTCTCATTTCAACAATTTCCTTTTGTTTGGAGCTTATTACTGGAGAACAATTGTGATCCTTTGGGGATGTCAAGACAACCCATTTTTTTATGTTGCTGGAGTTTTTATGCTGGTGCCTTCTCATCTGAGGCCACTTCTCTCAGCTCAAAACAGACAGCAGATACGGTACACCTGTTCTCTGCAGAGACCCCTGTTGCTCAGCGAAGACAGGGATAAGTCCCTGGATGTTGTGCTTGGATCCTACTCTGGAAGCTTGAGCAGGCACTATGAGACTTTAATGCTCCTGGACTGCTGAGTCTCCCCTTTTCCACTGTGTTTGTCACCAGGCTTCTGTGAGCTTACCCCTTTCAAATCTTTCAACAAGATAACATTAATAAGTCATTTCCTTAGCATAATGTAAGACATACTCGCTGATTATCTAATGTGTGCCAGGCATTGTTCTGGATCCTGAGGAAGAAAAATTAAAAATTTATAGATCTCATAGTTTACAAAGCACTTTACATAAGTCACAAAGGCTTCAGGATGAATAGCACACTTCCCTTGAATTGGCCATAGGAGTCTGGGCAAAAGAAACATTCCAGATTCAGAAAGAAAGGATGGGTTTTCTCAAAGACAGGAGGACTGATCATTGAAGAAGCTTTGCACAGTGTCCAGCATCCCCAGCAAACAACAGGAGAGGAAAAAAAGAGCACTTCATTCTCAATTGCAGGGCAAGGATAGATACAGTACAGCTGCAGAAAGCCCCAAGACTGAAGGGGACAGGGAGGGAGGCTGGCCTGTTGCCTGAGCCCAGGAGTTTAACACCCTTTGATCACCTTCTCTCTACAGAGACCACTCAACTAAGGTCATTGGTTATGATAATTAACCTGTTTTTCTAAGTAGGAGCAATTTCAAGAAGGCGGATTGACCTTTGGGAGAATTTCTAGCAGCAATCACCTCATGATTGATTGAAAATATCTGCAAATACACGTGTCCTGAGAGGAGAATGAGAAATGTATGCCGTTACTGTTTTCCCAATGAGTCTATTTGTCCTTGTGGAACAGTATGGAGGAGAGATGTATTGAGGTAACAAAAATTTCCCAAGGATCTTGGAAGCTCCATCTGTGAATATATCATGGTGCTAGGACTTAGGGGATTGAGAGAGAGACATAGAGAGCATAGACAGAAGGCACTATGACAGAGGAGAGGAAATGCGATAAAAGATCTCAGGTCATTGAACTGATTTTTGGTAGAAAGAAAGTTAAGAAAAAGAGAAGTCAATATTACTAAATTTGAACTTTATCTTTCTAAAAACAGTGCTTCTGTGGGCAGAGTTCATATACTGGAGGAATGAATCATAATGACACCATTTGCTGTGACCTCGGGGAAAATATCTGTGCCTTTTGAGGTTTCAGCAGATTCTCTCTTGACATTCAGAAAGAAAACAAGAAGAGAGGGAAATACCCTTTCCCTCTGTCATGTTGTCAGGCTAGAAACTCACTTCAGGGGCCACAGTCTATGACAAACATGCTCATGCAAATTCTGTGCTTGCTTTCATGCTCCATTTCCTTACCAACTATGTAGCTAAGCAAAATGGAACAAGAAATAGTGTCTTGGGAGAGATGAAATTTCTGGATTAGATACAGGCCACCTTTATATAAAGAAAAAAGTTAAACTATACTCCTGGCGAAATGAGTGTATTTGGGTTGTTGTGGCATTTTACATGAGACTGAGATAGCTGTTTAAGGTGATGATGCTACAGTATCATCATTCTGGCAATAAATATTTCTAGAATTAAAGTGAGTAATGTAGTACAGTAGAGAGGGAGGAAAACTGCATCCATGGCCAGCAGCCTGTTTTTATTTTGTTTTGCTTTGTTTGTTACATGGCTCTTGAACTAACAATGGTTTTACATTTTTAGGTGGCTACATTAGCACCAAAGTGATAGCCTTTATTTTACCGTTGGCCCACAGAATCTAAAATATTTACTATCTGGTCCTTTAAAAAATTGTTTGTTAACCCTTGGGAAAATAAGCAGTAGAGAAGAATGTATACAGGCTCTTGGGTCAAAGACATCTGGATTTGAATTCTGACTAGACACATCGTTCATTCATTCCACAAATACTTATCAAATACGTCGCCTTTCTTTACTTGACCTCTAAGATTCCACACTCTCCTGGATTTATTCCTTCCTTACTCACCAATTCTTATCAATTTCCTTTGCCAGTTGTCCTTAATCTTACTGATCTCTGAACACCGCGTCTGAAACTCAGACCTTGGACCCTCTTCTCTTTTTCATCTGTACTCACCACATTCTTGGAGTTCATTCTTTCCCATTTTATTTGCTAACACCCAATGATGATGATGTTTGACCACAGTCATAAGTGCAGCTGTTTTCTTTAAAATCTCTACTTGATGTTGAACAGATATCACAAACTTACCACGTACAAAATGGAGCTTCTGATCTTTCGTTGCCAAATCCGCTTAGTTGAGTCTTCCTCATGTTGGCAAATGATAACTCCATTCACCCTGTTATGTCAGTGTCTCCAGTTGAAAATGTGCATAGCCCTGTCTCAGAATTGGTGTGAAGAACAAATGAGGTAATGTAACATTAATGCTTCTCATCATACCTGCCACAGTCAGAATTCTGTAAGAGTAAGTGAATAGAGTATAACCTTTTGATTCTTCCATCCTAATGGCTCTTAGATCCATTTTTTTTCTTTTCTCCTCTTTCAGACTCTTATTAGTTTTTCCCAGAGCCATTAAAAAAGTCTCTTAACCAGTAGCCTTGATTTAGTAATAAAGTAGTAATCATAATCATAGAGAATATTATTCTCCCCATTTAAAGATGAGGAAAATGAAACAGCCAAGTTGCCCTAGGTCCCACACCTTAGCAATTTCCATAGTTGGGATTTAAACCCTGGCCAGCTGAAAAGCCAGTGTGCTCCAGGCTGCCAGTGTGCAAGGCAGCCTTCTCCAGCTTACTCCCAGGTGAAGAGCAGGACCTAAAAGCCTAAATATGATAACCAAGAAGGGCAACTATAATATGGAAAATAAAAGCAGGTGTTCCTTAACTAGGCTGAGATATCAAAATCCTCCAGATTTTTTTGTGCAGATTCCTGAGCTTTGTCCCAGAACAATTGAATCCAGTGAGGCCCAGGAAAATGCAATTTTTAAAGTTCCAAAGGCAGTTTCGAGCAGTCAGATTTGGGCACTTCTGCTCTAGGTTTTAAAAGGAAGATCTCACCATAGTTAGGGCCAATAAATATAATACCATAACCCAAAACTCCCAAAGAGAAGCCAAAAACCAGATATTCCAATGTAAAAATGGGCAAAGGGCATAAAAGGAAAATTCACAAAAGAGGAAACAAAATGGCTAATAGAAATATTTTAAGTTGTCAGACCTACTTATATTCATTTTAATGCAAATTTTTAAAAGTTAATGGAATACCGTTTTAAACCTATCAGATTAATCAAGTTCTTTTATTTAATGCAAATTTATAATGTCTGTAAGTATGCGATGAGGTGGGCACTTTCATAAAGTACTAGGAAAGCAAATATTGATGCTACCATTTTGAAAAACCATTTGGTAGCACATACCAAAGTCTTAGAAATGTCAGTAATCTTTAATTCAGAAATTCCTTTTATGGAAATATATCCAAAGAAATAAACCAAAAGGAACAAGAAAAATATTGCATGTAAAAAATATTTCTAGCAATCTCATTTATAAAAACAAAATGAAAATAAGCCAAATGTTCAACAATAGAAAAAGAGAATTATTCAGTGTCATTGTATTATTAAGCAGTTATCGAATCTTTCAGAATATACTATAATATTTAATTTTACACAAATATGTAAATATATATGCCAGAAAAAATATTCTGAAAGTTCTTACACCAAACCGTTGACATGAGAGCCTGTAAGTGATGCAAAACATTATTCTCCCCATTTAAATTTACTTAGACACAAATTATACTAATTCTATGACGCAGGATATGCTGCCCTTCTTCTTAGAAGGCCCCACCTATTTTTCTATGCAGGGAAAATGTTTTCATTTTAAGAATTAATGCAAGTGTCATCTTCCCCAGATAATCTCATTTGTTTCTTACCCATGTATGACCCATTTATCCCCCTAATTTGCTAGCATAGATTACCTTTATTTTAGCTCTTATTTGCCATTTAAACATTATCTGTTGATGCATTTATACCTCCTAGGAGAATACGAGCTACTTGAAGGCAACATTTGGGAGACCTAGATGTATGAAAGTGTTTATTGAATTAAATTCTATGGATGACAGAAAGAAAGCTCAATGGAAAATTTCCATTTAGTGTCTTTTACACCATCAGAAAGAATTCTGTGCAAGTTGCTAAGAGGGTATATCCTAAATGTTCTCACTACAAAAAAAGAGAAGAAAAGAAAGAAAAGGGTAAACATATGAGGTGGTGATATATTGATTAGCTTGATTATAGTGACTATCTCACAATGTGTGTGTCTGTGTATGTGTATATATATATATATATATCAAGACATCAAATTGTGCACTGTAAATATATACAATATTTATTTGTCAATTACACCTCAATAAATTTGTAAAAAAGCAATAAAAGAAAGAAAGCTGTGAAAGACTTTTGGCTTCCATTTAGAATATAGAAAACAGGAAAAACTAAAAACAATTCAGGAGAATCTGCAAATTCACAACACCTTTTTTGACCAAAAGACCATCATGATGAAGTATAGCCAAAGACCACCCCAAATACATTTTGAAATAAGTTTTTATACAAATATGGAGTTTGAGAATCACTGTTGGATTCAAATCAAGCAACTTCTAGGATTTGGTTGGCAACAATGAATGTGTCTCATTTGTGGTGTCACATAGTTGAAAACCCTCAAAAAGATTACGCTCACTGAAGCCCTCACCTCTTTTTAAAATAAACATTTCTTATCTCGAGGTCTCCTCTCTCCAGACAATCTATTTTGGAAGTTTACACCACCTGGTCTTTCCTAATTATCTTTTTCTCTCAACAACAGACTTAAAACACAAACGTCTCTCCCTTGTTATCTCCCTCCTCTTTCAAGCTTTGTGAATACATTCTGTACAATATTACCTTGAATTAGTTTGGCTATCTCCTTGCATCTCTTATCCTTATTGCTTTATGTGTGCAGCCTGTTGAGATTTTAAAGAAGAGTCTTTACTAGGCTAATAGTCTTGCATAGTCACCCTGAGTGCTGGGCATTCCCCAAAGTTACTGTGTGCTCACTCTCATATCTGGGCAGCTTTAAACATGCTCATCTTTCTGCTTGTCATTCTCCAATGCACCTGTCCTGGTTGGTGAACTTTTCACACCCTTCCCATCTTGGCTCCAGCACCAGTTCTCTGCAAAGACTTCCCTTTTTGTACGTCAGTAACATCTGTGATCTTGTCTATGATCTCTGTGGTAGGCAGAACAATGCCCCTCCAAAGACATTCAGGTTCAAATCTCAAGAACCTGTGAATATGTTAGGTTACGCAGCAAAAGGGATTTTGAGATATGATTACATCAAGGATCTTGAGATGGGGAGAATATCCTGATTATTGAGGTGGGCCAAATGTAATCACAAGGGCATTATTAGGGAAAGATGCAGGCAAAAGATAGAGTCAGAAATGATGGAAGCAGAGTTAGAGTGATGCACTTTGAATACAGAGGAAGGGGCTACACCATAAACCGGGAAATGTAGGCAGCCTCTAGAAGCTCAGAAAGGCAAAGAAACTAATTCATCCCTAGAGCCTCCAGAAGGAACACAGCTTTGTCTACACTCTGATTTTAGCCCAGCAACATTCATTTCAGACTTCTGACCTCAAGAGCTGTAAGGTAATAAATGTGTAGACTTAATCCAAGTTTGTCATAATTTGTTACAGCAGCATTAGAAAACCAATAGAACCTCCCAAAAAACTGATTGTTTTAGGGAATAAGGACTCTTTCTTTATTCGTGTGTAGATTTTTTTCCTCCAGCTCAAATGTTGATTTTTCCATTACTATTAGTGCATGGTAAAATAGGAGCTTAGTAAATTAATTATGATCAAGAAATAAATAAATGGATAATTCACTGAAAAACTGTTAAAGAATTTAATCAGGGGTTGAATGGAGCAGTGGACAGAGCTACAAGCTCAGGGTCAGAAACATGAATTACAGTTTTAGCATTACCATTTGCATGAGGATGAATCCTTTCACCTCTGAATCTCAGCTTCCTTACCTACAAAAAGAAATCAAGACATTCTTTGGTCCCCAAGGTATCTTCCAGCCATAAGGCTGTGTAACCATATGCCAAGGAATTTTTGGAAGACATGCCTGAACTGAGTTGGGGGTTGGACTGATGACCTCAGAGGTCTCTTCAAGCTCAAAGATTCTATGACACAGACACAGCAGGATGCATCTCGTATAGAAGGTAATTCTAAGACAACTGATTTTTCAGAGTCTCCTGAGGGGAGGAGAAGTCCTCTGAGAGTAAACAAAGGCACCAGTAGCTTTGGGTCAAGCCCTGCTTCAGATTCGGGCCAAAGGCAACGAGAATGCCACAAAGAACATCAAAGGGCAGAATCTGGCCCTGGAACAAGAAGACGGATGGAGGGAAAGTCATGATCTTCAGTAAAACAAATAAATAACCTTTAAAATCACATCTGCAGACAGTCTAACATTCTTAAATGCTTTCCAATAAGCTTGGCTGGTAGCTTGCCACAAAGCCTGTCCAAGCAGATTTACAACAGATGGAGGCAGGGAATTTTGACCTAGGCCTGACGCTGCTACTAACCAGTTGGGTGACCTCAGACCCATCATTTCACCTCACTGGCCTGTATAAATTTTTTATTTCAAAGTGAGGGGACTAAATTAGATGACTTCTGACCTTCTCTCTAGCCTTACAGCCTTCCCTCCCAGCCCCAACACTGATCACAGATTCTCGAAAGTACAGTGGTTAAATTCATATCAAACAAGCAGTCATTTATGGGATTCTGCAAGGAACCTAAATTTAAATTTAAACCCTAGGCTTAGGAGAAGGAAAAAAAAAAAAAAAAAAAAAAAAAAAAAAAAAAAAGGAGGAGAAACCAGGTGGGTGGTAAAAGGATTCTTTTTCTTTTTTCCTTTTTAAACCATTTCCTTATTGTTTCTCCCTGTTGACACAACTGCCCCAAATCAGCCATGGCCACTGTCCTTGTAAATGATTCTGCTCCAGCTAAAGTTGTATAGGTCAAGCTTTGAGCTGCTGCTATCTGTCTGTGCTTAGGCAGAACTTCGTGCATGGGCCTCCCAGGGGTGAAACCCCAATCCCGAGATAATGCATAGAACACTTAATTCTCCTTTGTCCTCGGCTTTCCATTGTGGGAATCCAGCAACAGAGCTCTGAGCTGTCTCCCAGATTTCCCGTTTTAGGGCAGGTCTTGGACTAGTTGATGATGTAACTGTTTCCATGGCATTTATTTCAGACCTTCACCTATCTAAGCCAAAATTATTAGAGCAAGAACTTATAATTTTTTGAGAAAGGCCTAAGCAAAAATAAAAAAGGGGCTGTGTTCACATTTGCCAGATGTCAAAAGGTGTTCTGACCTTGAACTTCAACCAGTGTATAATTTTACCACGATCAGTTCTCCACCTGCTCCACAGACACCACATAAACACATAGCCAACTGTGCCCATGGGACCATTTTTAGTTCGTAGACATGAGAATATATTTACTAGAGAAGAATGGAGGAGAATCATAAGGCCAATAATGTGCATTCAAAGATCCCATTATAAATAATTTCATATATTTGTAAAATGTTTTAAAGAAGTATTTTCCAAAGCATGACACATGTATATATTGTAGCATGTGATATATAAAACAATTTTAGGTGGGACATGCATGATACATTGACTGTCTTTACCACTTTTTGATGGGCATCCCTGTCCTCCTCCAAGTCTAGTTCCAGGAAGAAGTCCTACAGAACATACAATGACAAGGACACATATTCCATAGCCACATCTCCTGAATGATCTGCTCACTTCCTAACTGATGTATTGGTTTACTCTGCCGCAGCATCGCCATGGTCCACCCAGGTGGCAACTTCAGTTCCTCAAGTTCTGTGCATCATCACCCACCTATCTTTCCTAGACATTTCTTCCCTTAACTTCCCCAACATCCCCTCATTCCCAAACCAGCCTTTTGTCTCCTCAAGTTCCCTCAATTCCTCATTCCTGGACCTTATATGATGTCCATAAATTTAATGTACTAAAACCCCCAGCTCTGCTTCCTCAGCCATAGCCTCTTTCTACCCTCAGGGCCCTTCCTACCAGCCAATCAAAAGCTCTACCCCTTCCTATCCCAATCCTCCTTCTCAGGTTGGAGTTCTCCTCTTTCAGTGGGTCAACCTGCTGCCTTGGTTCTTACTTCTTCTTTCTTACTCATTCCACTAATTACTTTCCTACCTATTTCTTGGTCCAACACACTGAAATACTGGTCCCCAGCCCAAGATTCATTCCTGTCTGCTCTTCTACAAAACATCCATTGAGCAACATATTCTCTCTGGGGCCATGATCCTTCCTACATTTTGCCCTTGTCTTTCTTTCCTTTCCTTTAATTTCCCTTTATAAATAAATTTATTTAAGCAAAAAAATAGTAAGTTAACTTAAGAAAAAGATATTTACTAAATACTAAATAACAGCTCAGGTGATATATGGATGTGGTCAAAATTTTGATGATCATAAATGAATAACAGTTTAACAAAAACCGTCTTAGAATTATAGAATATTTCCCTGTTTTCTTAAATTTGTCCTTGTGATGTATTATAATGGAAAAGAGGATGGGAATAATTAAACCAGTGTACAGACAAGGAAGCTAAGACTCAGTTTATATGAATTATCTAATGTCATGTAGCAAGCAGAGGTAGATGCAGGACTAAAGTGAGAGCCCATTAACCCCATATCCAATGACATTCTTCCACCCACATATACTTAAATGTGAATCTTTCTTAGCTCGAAATATAGATGCCAGATACACACCCTACGAAAGGGTACTTCCCAGGAGTAAAGAGACATAAAATAAATATTCATCCCAGGTAGTTTGAACATGTGTCAAATTAAGAAGCAGTATGATCTATAGCCAAGGAAAAGATAACAAATCACTGAAATATAAATAAGGTTCCCTTATAGAATGTAGCAGAAAGATGAAGCATAAACATAACTCAAGAAAAATAATATAAGACTCTTGTGATTTCAAATACTAGATTTTTGAAAAGAGTAGTTGCCAAAAGGTGAAAATGCAGGTTCTTAATGGAGCCAAATCTGCCCAAGTTTAAACGTCAGCCCTCTTGCCAACCTACTGGGTGATAGTAGCAACGTGCCTAATATCTTGCTTCATTTCTCCACCTTTAAGAAGGTGACCATAACAGTATCTAGCTCCTAGAACTAGTGTAAGGATTGAGCGAGAGAATTCTATGAATATTAGCACAGAAAATGTCCAGTTAGACATGGCAGCTTGAATCTTTGCTTTTATTCTATTCTTTTATACAAATGAATAAAATGACTGTAAAGGAATTAAAAAAGATACAAACTCATGAGAACAAAGAGAACTGGAAAAGCAATGACCCAGAAGGAAAGAGTCAGCCAGTTGAGCCAAGCGTAGCAAGCTGAAACCCAAACCCATATTGGAAAAATCAAAACTTGTTAATGCCAGAAGACTCAAAAAGGCTCATGGCTTATTGGCACCAGGTATATCAAAAAGGAGAAAAAATGGGAGGATTGATTGAAAATATTTGTAAGGAGAGGTTAGAACCATAGGTTCACTGTCTAGTTCTACTCATCAAACAACTATTTAGTACTTCTTCCCAGCCTGGCAAAGCACAGGACATTTACTATAATATCGGAGCTGTATTGGAGAACACAAGGACTTGGAGACACCAGACCCAGCTGAGAGTAGGTATGAGAAGATATATAGAATAGAGAAATTAAGTCAAAATATACATTTTGAAAAGTGGTATTTATGGTTTTTCCCAAACACTGTCATTCACCTGGGACACTGGAGAATTCTTCTCTGTGGATATTATCCATCTCTGGAGGGAAAAAAAATAACCTCAAAATAGTATCAGATGCAATCACAATAAATGGCAGATCCTCCTCTGATCACTCTATAGCGAGGGCCACCAGCTGACAAGCCCAGTCACACACAGAGAACCTCAGTTAACTTTTCAATGCTTCATTCTAGCTATTAGCGGAATGTTAAGAATCACAAGACAATTGAGGAAAACCTTGAACTTAAAAAATAGATGCCAAAACAAACATTTAGAGAATAAAAACTTCTTTGGACTTTTTTTTTGTTTGTTTTGTGAAAGCACACGACTAAAATGCAAAAAGAGAGAGAAAGAATGATTAGACTATTAAGTTGAAGAACTCTTCAGAAATTTGAAAATTAAAAGTTGACATGACCAGATAGAAAATAATTGGCAAAAGATAAGAAAATTAGACAATCCTGGAGATCTAATATCAATAAATATTAGTTCTAGGGGAAAAAATGACAGAATAGATTGGAGGAAATCATCTAGGAAATTGCATATATATATGATTTTATATATATATAATGTATGCACACATGGAGAGAATCAAAAATATATGAGTTTCTGAACTAAGGAGGTTTAACAAATGCCCCACATAATTAAAGAAGAAAGACCCACATCATGGGGCATCGTGGCAAAATTTAAAACTCTAAAGATAAAACGATTCTAAAAGTTGCAGTAGAAGTGTAAAACATTACGTTAAAAGGACGTAGAATTAGAATAACATTGGATTTAACATTAACATTAAACACTACAAGACAATGGAATAATATTTTCAAACACCTAAGCACACATGGTTTCCAACCTAGAATCCCATAACCGTCTAAACTACCCGTCAAGTGTATGAGGAAATAATAAGGTATTTTTAGATATTCATATTTCCGAAATATTGCCTACCAGACACTCTTACTGAGAAAGCAGTTGGGAACCATACGCCATCAAAGGAAGTCAGTCAGGGAAGAGATCTAGGAAACTGGAGAGCCTTCCCTTAGGGGTATGGACTGTTTACTAGTATTGCTAAACTTGGGGTACTGTACACTCTGTGTTTATTTTGCCAAACCTTTTCATCAAGTCACTTTATAAAACTCTCCTCCATTACCCAGTATAAGTGTGGTATTTATCTTCTGCATGACTGATACACATTTGATATGTGTAATAATTGTATATTTAACAAAGAATTTCAGGACTCATCAGATTGGGGGCTAGTCAGTGAGTGCAGCTTTTCATGATCCTCATTATCCTAGAGAGATTTGTTTGAATTAGGAGAATTTTGCCAGTCCATAAGGAATCTTTTCCAGGTACCAGAAAGCCCCAGTGAGATTCTCTTATGCTCTTAATTACTCTGAAATTCCAGGTAGGCAAATGTGTATTAGTTTTCTATTACTGCAAGAAAAATTAGTACAAATTTAGCAGTTCAAAATAATACCTATTTGTTAGTTCATCATTTACATAGGTCAGAAGTGTGGGCATAGCCTTGTTGGGTTCTGCGTTTAGGGTCTCAGAAGGCCAAAATCATCATGTTCACTAAACTCATGCTCATCTCGTCTGGAACAAAGGTCCTCCAAGCTCATTCAGTTTGTTGGCAGAATTCAGATCCTTCTTGCTGGAGGACTGAGATTCCCATCTCCTTTGCTGGCTGTCATCTGAGGACCACTCTGAGCAACTAAAGGACACTCACATTCCTTGCTACATGGCCCCATTGTCTTAGCCAGCAGTGGAGAGTCCCTATCATGTTGAATATCTCTCATTGTTTGAATCTCAGACTTCCTTTGTCCCTGACCCCTAGACCCAGATTTAAAGGGCTCGTGTGATTAGGTCAGGCTCACCTGATAATCTCCCTTTTGATTAACTGAATTGATTAGGGACCCTGATTACATCAACAAAATACCTTTTGCCATACATCACCATATTCACAGGTTCAGTTCATGCTCAACAAGAGAGGATTATAAAAGAGTGAGGGTCATTGGCGTTTAGGTTATCTTAGAATTCTGCCTATCGCACCTTGCCTTTAGCAGGCAGTGTTACCCGGCTCCAACGCCCAGGCTCTAGGTCCTATACTGCCAGTGTCATCTTGCTGCATTGTACACAGGGTGAGTGGGCGGCACACGCGTGCAGTCACATTGCAGCTAAGTGTGTGAGGATGACTAGGCTGTGGACATGGGCAATGCTTGAAGGACTAAGAAGGCCTGAGCAGAGTAGGACAGACCATGGCCACTTTTTATTCTTTAGGGAAAACTTAGAGCAAAAGTTTTCATGCATAGCCTCCTCCCTAGAACAAACTTACATTGTACTTATGATTATTCCAGCATTACAGTGAGGAGCCTGAGGCACCAAAGGATTTTGTAAATGTCCGAAGTGGGAATTGGTAAGCTAGAATTTAAGTCCAGTTATGTAACATTCCAAAGCCCTGGCTCCTAATGACTAAGTTGTAAGACCACCCAGACAGTTCTGTGTTTCAAATCCTGCCTTCCCTTTAACACCTCTTCATTGCCATTGGTCAGAACTTGAGCTCCCTGAGTGAACTTTTCCTTAGGATGAGTTCTTTGTCAGGAATGTCTGATGTCTGCTATTTCATACAAATTGGTCTCAGGTCTTCCAAAGATGATTGGAAAGATATGGATCTGAACACAGGGACACTGCTCAGCAGAGAGGCTGTCACCACATCAAACTGTCAGTCGTGCTAATCAATATTACCACACTGAATAAGTGTAATTTCAGCTAATACTAAAGAATCTTGAATTTTGTTTTTTTTTTTCAGCATGTTATGGAGATACAAATGTTTAGATTATACAATATTGCCCTTGCCCCACCCGAGTCAGACCTTCAAGCATGTCCATCCCCCACACGGTGCACACTGCACCTGTTAGATGTGTATATACCCATCCCCTCCTCCCCCCTCCCACCTGCCTGACACCCAATGAATGATACTACTGTATATGCATATAAGTGGTGATCAGTTAATACCAATTTGATGGTAAGTACATGTGGTGCTTGTCTTTTCATTCTTGTGATACTTCACTTAGTAGAATGGGCTCCAGCTCTATCCAGGATAACACAAGAGGTGCTACATCACCATTGTTTTTTGTAGCTGAGGAGAACTGCATGGTATACATATACCATATTTTATTAATCCACTCATGTATTGATAGGCACTTGGGTTGTTTCCACATCTTTGCAATTGTGAATTGTACTGCTATAAACATTCTAGTGCAAATGTCTTTTTTATAGAAAGTCTTTTTTTCCTTTGGGTAGATGCCCAGTAATGGGATTGCTGGATCAAATGGTAGTTCTACTTTTAGCTCTTTGAGGTATCTCCATATTACTTTCCACAGAGGTTGTACTACTTTGCAGTCCCACCAGCAGTGTATGAGTGTTCCTATCTCTCCGTATCCATGCCAACATTTATTTTTGGCATGGAAGAACCTTGAAATTCAATTAGCATGTGCATCCTAATAATTGGTAAATGTGTTGGACTTTTGAAATATCAAAACTAGCTCAAATCCCCTATTATTAAACTGACATTTAGTAACCAAAATAATAAATGATGGGAAACAATACTCTATTTAAAGCTAATAATTTTTAAGTTGCAATTGTCCCAATGGAAAGCTTTGCTTGGCATTCAACTCCAAGTCCAAATCCTAGAATAGAGAATCCAATATATTCTGGAAATACCATAAGGCCCAAGATTCACAGTAAGATTATATTTAGCCAATTGTGAGTGTGTCTGGCATTGAATCAAGTAGATGAACAATAAAATTTTCCTTAAGTCAATCAATAAGTGGGATGCTCTTTAAAATTCTGAGAAAACACTGGATTGACTGATTTTCCATCTCCTAATGTCAATTCTGTCCTAAAATTTTTCATTATTTCTTGTTCCTTGTTGAATAAAATGTTATACCCTTAGTAAAGACATAAGAATATTCCTGGCTTGGCTCCTACCCAATTCTCCAGTTTCATCTCTTGCATTTCCCTTTTTCCATTCATTTGCTCAAGAAGTATTTATTAACTACCTACTGTAGGCTGGAGATGTAAAGGTAGGAGAGGAAGTTTCCAGAGCTTTCCTCTTTGATGTGCCTTTCTGGACACATGTGCCATACCTGTGGTTCCAGAACATCCTTCTTGTTTCACACCTATTTGCCTTCCTGCTATGTGCTCTTGTTATCTCTCCATTGCCATCCTTCTGGTAACTCCTACATATTCTTTATATCTCAGCCTCAATGTTGCTGCTTCTGGAAAGCCTTTCTTGAATTCCACTCCTCCAGCTCCAGCAGCTGCCCTTCCTGGGCATTTCGCCCTCTGTGCATACCTGCACTTCAGCACTTACCACATTTCTGTAGGTCCCTACCATGACTGGCCTCTACTTAACACCTTCAAATTCTTGCATGTCATACCACCCACTCTCCACTTCATCCATACTGGCCTCCTTCCGTTTCTTTAATGCACCTGGTTCTTCATGGCCTCAGATTGCCTACACATGCCATTTCCCTGGCCTGGACAGTTCCTCCCCCACATTTCACCTACCTTACTCTGACTCAACTTCTAGGTCTCACCTTAAATGTCACTTCCTCAGAAAGTCCTTTGTTGACTACCCAGTCTCAAGTGAGTCCCTCTATTATAGCTTCCATGACACCTTTTGCTTATATTCACAGCATTTATCACAATTTTAATTCTGTTTTCTTTGTTGTGGTATTTAATTCATTAATTTATTCCACAAGTATTATTAAATACATGTCATGTGCATGCATAATACTAACGGTGGGGGTAATTGTGCAGTGACTGTCTTCTCAGCTATGGAAAGAGATAAATAATCAATATATACACAAATAAGTAAATTAGATCATTTTAAGCACCAATGAATGCAATGAAGAGGGTGATATGTGGTGATGTGACTGAGAGTAACTGGGGAGAGAATACTGTTTTAGTGTGGGGAAGGAGTGAGCCAGGCAGAGATGAGGGGAGTGATTCCAAGCAGACAACATCATGAGCAAAGGCTCAGGGGTGGGAATGAATGTGGAATGTTCAAGGGACAGGAGAAGGTTCAATGTTTCTGGACCTTAGTTAATGAGCAGGGATAGAAGAGAGAGTGAGGCCACAGAGGTCAGCGGTCAGGGGTCAAAACATGTAAGGTCACAGAGACCATGATGATAAATCTGGATTTTATCCTGAGAGCAGTGAGAGAGCTCCAGCAGATTTAAAGCAGAGGGCTAGTTTACATTTTAGCAAGATTACTCCAACTACAAGGTACAGCCTGGCCTATTAAGAGTGAGTACAGGGCACCATCAAATTGGTATTAACTGATCAACACATAAGTGCACATATAAGAATAACATCTATTGGATGTCGGGCGGGGGGGAGGGGGAGGAGGGGACGGGTATGTGCATACACAAAGAGCACAATGCGCACCATCCGAGAGAAGGACACGCTTGAAACTCGGACTTGGCGGGGAGGGACGGCAAGGGCAACATACGTAACCTAAACATCTGTACCCCCATAATATGCTGAAATAAAAAAAAAAAGAGTGAGTACAGGGATCCCAAATGTGAAGCTATTAATATTTCGAGAGTCTGGGTGAGAGAAGATGGTACAACAGCAGGGATGGTGAAAAATGGGTGGATTTAGGATATTTTAGAGACATAATTGATTAGATTTATTGTTGAGTTGAATGTGGGATATAAGGAATAAGATAAGTCAAGGATGATTTTTAGGTTTTTGGCCTGGAAAACTGGGTGGGTTGTGGTATTCTTAAATCAGATGGGTAAGCCTGTGGAGAGGCAGATTCCTTTGAGACCGAGGAGGATCACTGGTGCACCGTGGACCTGCTAAGGGTGGGATGCTTATTAGATTCCAAATGAAGATATCTACTCAGTAGTTACAGGTATGCATGTCATTCAGAGTGAACTTTGGCTGAAGATATAAATTTGAAAGTCACTAATACATATAGAAGGTATCTCAAGCCATGAGGCCCTGAGGTAAAAGTCAGGACAAAGCCCTGGGGTCCTTGGACATATAGAGATCTGTTAGATTTAAAGGATACCTGTATCCAGAAAGGGCACTGAGAAGGAGCAGCCAGTAAAATATGAGAAAAACCAAATTATCATGATATCAGAGAAATGGAGCCATAGCTAGAAGATTACCTTATTTGGCAGGATTCCAATGGAAAGAGATGGCACAGTCAAATTAGGATAATTCTGGGAAAGTTTATTTAGAAAAGGACTGTGGATGAAGATATGTACGAAGCATGGGAAACCTCAAGGGATGGCACAGTAACCCTCTGCTCAGAGGGTGTTTTCTAAGGGAGTAAGTCAGTGCCCTGACTCTATTCTCTCTTCCTCTAGTCTCCTGCAGGGGCTGCTTATTCACCAAATCCAACCAGAAACTTAAGTTCATGGAACCCATTAATGCAGGGTCCAAGGTGGAGAAAGAATGAGAGCAGATCCAGAGGAGCCCAGAGAAGATATCGGGCATTGGGACCTAGGCTCAAGTCAAGGTTTTTATTTCTCTCGTAAGGTAAGTGACACTAAAACATGTTCACGTGCTGGTGAAATTGATCCCACAAAGAGAGAAAGATTGGCAGCACTGGGGAAAAGGGGGATACTTGGAAGAATGAAGTATTTTGAAGTGTTAGAGGAGTAGAACCCAAAGAGCAATAGGAATGGTTTGTCTTCGAGAGGAGTAGAGACAGAACTTCAGTTATCACAGGAGGGAAGGTACAATGAAGGTAGGGGTGTGGAATCAGTGGAGGGAATTGGAGGGCGTGTCTGATTTAATCTAATTTTTTCAGTAAAGTATAAAACTAAAACATCAGGAGTGGGGAGCAGTTATAGAGACTTAAGGAGAGGGAAGGTGTGCAGTGGTCATCTCAAAGAATGGGAAAGTGAATTCACCATAGAAATGTAGAATTACCTGGTACCTGAGTGCACATCTGAACTTCGTGGCTGCACAAAGCAATGTTGAGATTTTTCAACTTCTCATGAACAAGCTCAGGCTAAGTGATTGATCGGGTTTACCTAGTACTTTTCTAGTCAAGAGTGGCAAAAGGATAGAAAGAAAAGGAAGATAAGGGGTTTTTCAAGGCATTGATGTTAATGATGAAGTGTAAAATATAAACTGGAGCGTGAGAGAAGCAAGGTAGAGGGGGGGACACAGTAGAGACAAAGCTGTAAAAGGGTGAAAGGATTTAAGATCAATGATGTCAGTCTCTGGGGGCAGACACTGGAATGAATAAGCTAGCAGAAGAGGAGATAACCATATGCAAGTGGGATGTATGAAATCAAGTCCTGGACGTGATGCAGCTGCTGGAGATGACAAAGCCCAGGGCAGGAACACGTGAGTAGGTGGCAGAGGTGGGTGGAGGAAGAAACTGTTAGAGGTAAGGAGGCCAAAGGTCTGAAAGGTCAGAGCTATAGAGATCCCACCTCCAGGGACACTGAATTTGCCCAGAGTGATGTCAGACAGTGAGGAGGAGAGGAAGAAATAAGCCAAAAACTCAAGTTATCAATCAATTAATAACAATAACAAGATAATAGCAAACACTTATATGGCACTTATGATATGCCAAACACTTTTCGAAGTACTTCGTGTGCATTGCCTCATTTAATCCTGACATCTGCCCTATCCTTATTTTAAAGATGAGGAAACTGAGTCCCAAAGACATAAATTAACCTCTTTTACTCTCATAACTAATAATCGGCAAAGACTGCATCCAACTCAGGCTATTTGATTCCAGAGACTATGCCCTTAACCATGAATTCTCCCTACTGCTCTAAAAACCAAAAATAAAGTAATAAAATATGTAATTAAAGCCACCCCTTTGGAAGCACTTTTTTCTGTGCCAAGTACTTTTGGGTAATAAAGTCTAATGAGGTGCTTCAAAGAAGCTGGGATTTTTGAAGTAGGGAAAAGACAACAGAGGGAAAGAGAATAACTCCCTTACCCTCAGGACCTAAGTTATCTGGGATGTGAGAGATGAAACAGCTACCAACAGGAGGAAACTGCTTCACTGGGGGACAGAAAGTCTTCATTTAGATCAAGGAGGTAATAGGACCTTTCAGAGAGAGAGCTTGGAATGTAGGGGATTTATTCATGGCTCGCTGTGAATTCCAGGGAGGCACAGGTATTTAGGGAGAGGCAGGGATACAGTCAGATTCGGGAAGCCTAGAGGCATGTCCACTGATAAAGGGTTAGCTGGGAACCTTGGCCTCTGATGGTGACTAAGGAGGAAAGGATGGGGGGTGTGATGGTGATGGGACATGTCTTAGCACCCCAGGAGCCTCACTGATGGAAGTCCTGGGGGCGGAGAGTGCTTCCCCAGAGGACACAAAGGTTTTGCCACTGCTGAGATAGTGGCCACTATGAACATGTGAGTAGGGGAAGCCTTCAAGGCAACTGATTTGGTCTACAAACATGTTTTATTGGCCTTTACACTCCTAGTACCCATCAGGGCTCCCAGCACACAAGTGGTACCTATACTCTTTACACAGGTATCAAAGTCTAGCATTATCTGACCCTTGCCTACCTCTCATATTTGACCTTGCACTACTATCCCCCAAGCTCCCACACTGCACTCAGTTGTATTCTTCAAGCCTACCAAGCTCCCTCACATCTCAGAGTTTATGTACTTACTATCCCGTCTACCTGGACACCCTCACCCTACCCCAACCAGTTCCTCAAGTGCTTGACTATTTCTTAGCACTCCAGTCTCTGTTCGAATGCCACCTTTTCAGAGATGACTTGCTTGACCTTCTACTTTTAGGATAATACCACAATCTCTACCTCATCATGCTGCTTTATCTCCTTCATAGCATTTATCACCAATCACTTGTGAATTTGTTTGTTCAAGAGCATATTACTGTTTTCTTATATATTTTCTGTCTGTCTGCACTAGAGTTCCCGTGAAGGCATTAGCATAATCTGTCTGCCTCATCTTCATGTCCTGGCACTTAAAACAGAAAATGCAATAAATACTAAATATTTTTAAAAAATAATTTAGTGGCTGTTAAAAAATAATCTTCAAATGTATTCAAAGTTTTTGAGCACGACAACCATGGTATATCAGAACAGCCTCCATAATTAATGAATAACCCTCTATAGCCTGGCAAGATCAAGATCTGGCTCCATGTCCCCAAGATAGCTCATCACACTAAATCTGCAACTAACCGTGTGGTTTCAGTGGCCGAAGTTGAATGGCTCACGAGGGGAGTAAGCAAATATTTAGCAGGGTCATTTGCCAAAGAGTCATTGCTACTGATTAAAAAGCAATTAATTATGGGAATTAAGGAAAGGAAATGGCCTTCATGTCCCTGGGCCACATTTTCTGAATGACTTGGGCAGCTCAGGGCAAGTAAGGACACAAAAGTAAAAATAAACCATGTTCTCTGTGGCTTTGACAATAAAACTGATGAAATGGCAGCAGGTCACAGATAAGGTGATCTGAGTGTAGAAGTTTATAAAGAGCATGCCTTTGAACTTAAAAATGAACAGAGGAAGAATATGATTCTTATAATTAAAAGAAAAAAAATAATTAAAAAAACTTAGCATGGGTTAAAAAAAGATAAGATTTACTGCACTGGGAAAACCAAAGGAACCCGTGCAAAGTGTTGTCATGGGATGAAGCAATTGAGATAAGCCCTTTCCAGCTCGAATAGAGGGTATTAGTTTGAAAGTGAAGTGGGTTTTGTCTTTGCCACTTAGTCCATTTGATTTTTATTTTCTAGTCAACTTGACCTTTGAGTCTTATTCAAGTGATTTTTGGCCTAGTTGTGGTATGGGGGCCTGAGTCCCTATAAAACAGAACTTATTTGATTGTATTGTTCAGCCACTGTAGGATTCCTTCACTTTTGCCCTATTTTTGAAAATGTTTTCCTACCTAAGTTAAATTGAACAGGCTTCTAAGTTCAAGGCTGTTAATAATATTAATAACTTAACACTGTTTTAGGAACTTCCAAAATTAAGAAATGAGTTTAGCAATCATCCAGTTAGTTCCCAACTCTCTGCCCAGTTTATGAATGAGCGAAGTAAGCCCTGGAAGCTTGAAGGATCTGGCTCAAGAGCACAGCTACCTGGTGGCCGGTTGCAACGCAGAAAATCCAGGTGTGGAGTCAGGTGGACCCAAGTATGAATCTACCTCCACTCTTTACTAGCTGGGTGATAGGGACCATCACTTCTATATCTGCAACAAATGAGACTATTTCTCCTGACAAAACCTCAGTTTCCTCATCTATAATGTGGTGAGAATTCCATGAATTCCATAAGCATTTATCATGCACAAGCATGGTACTGGGATCTAGGGATTCAGTACAGATAGAATGAATAATAGACACATGGAGTTTACTCTCTCAGTAAATTGGTAACTATAATTATCTGATTAAAAGAAATTACAACTCCAATATTCTGAGTAGGGAATTTGGCAGAGAAATAAAGAGTGAACTCTCCTATCCCATGCTAAGGCCCTGAAGACACTACACCAAGAGAATGAGTAGATGAGTAGCCTTGTCCAGGTCCATGTTCTATGCCCCACTGAAAAGGCTCTTAGGCCTCTCTCCTCTGTACCTTCAAATTCTATAAACAAACAATCCTCGCTATGCTTTGGTGTGTGTTATTCTAGAATAATAGCTCCTAGTCAGGAGAGGTTTAACATAGACCTTTTCGACATTTTTCATGTCATGGCACACACAGAAAATTTAGTTTCTGTGGTATCCTGTGGCCCAACACAGAGTCTAACAGTAAATTCTTCTGTAAACAGCCAGACAGTAAATATTTTTGTCTGTGTGGATCAGGTAGCTTCTGTCCCAGCTGCTCAACTCTGCCATTGTAGCTCAATAGCAGCCATAGACAATCCAGCCAAGAATGACTATGGCTGTGTTTCAATAAAACTTGATTTACAAAAAGAGGCTATGAGATGAATTTGGCCCACTGACTCTTTACCAACTCCCGGCCCAGCACAAAGTAAAAACTAAATAATAATATTATTCATTCACTAAATCAACAAATATTTACCAAGCACCTTCAATGAGTAAGGTTCTGTCCTAGGTGTAGAGATAAAGTGTTGAGTGAAAGGACATAGTTCTTCCCTCACTGAGCTTACAGTCTACCTTCTAAATAAGTAGTTATAAAATATGAAGCAATATGAAGGAAACCGATGTGGTTCTGAGATAAAGGACAATCGGAAACCCAAGTCTTCTGACATCAAAATTAACATTATAATATTGCTTTTAAGATACTTGGTGATGAGAAACAAATTTCCTACTAAATTATATTGCTAGGCACAGTTCTGGGCACAAATTCTTCACAGAAAATGCACTGACTTTAATATCATAGTGGGGGACTTGGGTTGTCATGGAGACTGTTGCATATCCCTGCCTTTTCCCCTCTCTTCAACCTCATTTCTCTTTGCAGACGTAGTAAAAATTTCCAGGCTAATTGACGTCACTAATTTGTCTTTGGACCCAAAGCCATAGGCAGTACTAAAGCAACCTGTTTAAATTTCAAATCTCAAATTACCTTGAAAAAAATATGTAGATGCAAGGCAGGAAATCATCCCAAGACCTTGTCTTAACCTAGAATCCCTCCAAAGTAGAACCTAGGACAAGGTTGTGAGGAAAGTTTATTTTGGGGAAGTATCCCCAAGGAATGGGGGCGGGAAGATTGTGAAGAGTAAAACAGGGAATGAACAGGTACATCATCAAGCTGACAACACTGTGGGGAACCGGGGCTCAATCCTGCTTAGGGACCTTCTGAGAAGAGAAGCCTTGTAGAACGCACTATAGGATTGCTACCTAAAGGATAGATGAGGGGAACATTTATCCACCACCTCCCATCCTCCACTAGTCAAGGGTTATCCTAGGAGGTGCACTCTCTTTCGTCCTCAGAGTTGCATATGCAACAGAAGGTCTGAGCAGGTTTCTTTAGGTACCTCACATTGGCCATTTCATAGAAGCCCCAGGGCAGAAAGCAAGAGTTATAGGGTGCAAATGAGGCTAGAAACTGTTGGTTTGACTTGCACGATAGCTGGTTACTGCCACAATGGATAGGAAATGTGGATAAAAAAGGTGTAAGGTGGGGCGCAAGAGAAGTCCAGTCCAGCTCAGTATATACATTCTGCCAAACCAATATTCAGGGGTATAGCAGTACTCAGGGCTGCATCAAAGAAAGTTGTATGCTTTATACGGAGCAAACATCCAGCCATATGCCCACCAACAAGTCTCACCTCCAGTCTCCCTCCCTTGATTAAGATAATGATAACAATTCACCTTTATGTACCACTCGTATAGCACTTTGATGGACATTTGACTTTCACAGAAATCTTATGATATAACTAAAAACTAAATTGTTATTTTTCCCTTTTTGCAGATAAGGAAATTGGGCTCAGACAAGTTAAGAGAATGAATTGCCTAAGGCTCCACTGTCCAATGGAACCATCTGTGATAATGGGCATGTTCTACACGTTGTTCAACACAGTAGCAATTAGCCACAAGTAGCCATTGAGCACTTGAAATGGGATTCATGTGACTAAAGAACCGAATTTTTAATTTCATTCAATTTTAATTAATTCTAATTTAAATTTTAATGGCCACTTGTGGTTAGTGAACAAAGCAGCAATAGACACTTTAACATGTCTTTTTCATAGTATACTCAAAATATTTTTCACTGTCGAAGTGCAATGAAAGAAATGTGTTGATTTTCTTCATATTGCATTCTTAGTCACATATGTAGCTCTAAATTACACTATTTTGTGTGTATTCTTGCTACAACCTGGTTGCTTTCCAGTCTTAACCATAATGCAAAAAGGAGGGACTTACCCAGAAATAGCACTGAATAACTAATGCAAGCTGAAGCAGAAAGAATCTTCATGGGAGTAGAACAAACACAAAGGATGGCTTCTCCTCCCTCCACCCACTTGCATTCTTGTTTTCAGTTTGCACCTGTACATAAGACGATTTTGTGTTTCCACACGTAGAGCAAAAATGTTCTGCACACCTAAAATTATAGTATGTACCTTGAGGAACAACACACCTAAGACACAATTTGCATAAGGTGAGACTTACATAACTGGGGGGCATTTGAGATTTGAGATTCTATTTCAAATCTTGTGAGTTTTGAGTGGAGGACTTTTAAGTCTAAGTCTTTTTTTAAATATCCTTACCACTTCTTAATTCAAGTATGATAAGTATGTCAAATCCGTGTACACTCAATAAATGATTCATGAGCTACTAACTTACAGTACAATTGTTATTTAAATATTTATGTGCTGTTTGGAGGGAAAGAGTCATTTTAAATCTAAAGCAGTAGTAGATCATTCCTCCTGAATTGTTAGAGAACGAGGCACCTCACATTCATATATTTTTCACATTCATATATTTTTCAGAAAACTGAAGTTTACTTTAACCCTTAATGACTAAGAGTTTTAAAATTCTATCCACTTTTGTTGGAAATATTTCTGAAACAACTTTCTGACTTTCTTAAACAGAATACTTAAAATGTTTTTATTGTAAAATGACAATTTATAATTGTGTAAATGATGGGGTACAAAGTGATGTTATAATTTATGGATATAATATACAATAACTAAATCAAGATAGTTAACATATCTGTCACCTCAAATACTTAACATTTTTTTTTACTGAGAACAAATTTGACAATTGAAGAGTACATTTGAAATTTACTCTCTTAGCAATTTTGAAATAAACAATACTCTCTTGTTAACTATATTCAACACTGCAATAGAACTCAAAAAATGAAAAAAAAATAATTCCTCTTTTCTGACAGATTTTGTACCCTTTGACCATCATCTCCCCAATCTGCCCCCCAGCCTCTGTAACCACCGTTCTACTCTGCTTCTGAGTTCGACTGTTTTAGATTCCACGTGTAAATGAGAAAGTGCAGTATTTGTCTTTCTGTGTCTGAGTTACTTCACTCAGTATAATGTTCTCCAATTCCATTCACATTATCCAAATGATAGAATTTCTTTCTTTCCTTAAGGTTGAATAGTGCTTCATTGTGTATATGCACCACATTTTGTGTATCCATTAATCTGTTGATGTACATTTAGGTCGATTCCATAACTTGGCTCTTTTGAATAGTGCTGCAATGAATATGGGGTGCAGATACCTCTTTGACAAACTGATTTCAAATCTTTTCGGTAAATGTTCAGAAGTGGGATTGCTGGATCATGTGCTAATTCTATTTTTAGTTTTTTGAGGAACCTTTGTTCTGTTTTTCCTAATGGCTGTACTAGCTTACGTTCCCATCAGCAGTACACACGGATTTTCTTTTCTCTGCATCCTTGCCAACACTTACGTTTTGTCTTTTTAATAAAAACCTTTCTGATAGGTGTGAGACAATCAATATTGTGGTTTTAATTTTTATTTCCCTAATGATTAGCAATGTTGAGCATTTTTTCATGTATCTGTTGGTCATTTGCATTGTCTTCTTTTGAGAAATGTCTATTTAGATTCCATTTTTAATTGTTTTTTTTTGTTGTTGTTGTTGTTCTGTTTTGTTTTTTTACTATTTGGTTGCTAGTGTTTGAGCTCTTTATATATTTTGGATACTAACCCCTTATCAGATTTGTGGCTTGCAAACGTTTTCTCCCAATCCATAAGTGGTGTCTGCACACTGTTATTTCCTTTGCTGTGCAGAAGCTTTTTAGTTTGATGCCATCTCACTTGTCTATTTTTGCTGTTGTTGCCTATACTTTTGGGGTCAAATCCAAAAAATTATTGCCCAGACCAATGTCCTATAGTTTTTTCCCTATGTTTTCTTCTAGTAGTTTTAGAGTTTCTGGTCTGACATTTTAGTCTTTAATCCATTTTGAGTTGATTTTTGTATATGGTATCAAATAAGGGCCAATTTCATTCTTCTGCATGTGGAACCTATAGCTTTATTGTATACTTTGAAACCAGGTAGTGTAATACCTCCACAAACATTTTTACTCTTTCATCCATTCACCTGTACATTCATTCATTCTTTCAACAAATATAAATAAAAACTACTCACAGGCCATGCACTGTGAAAGGGTTTGGGGTGAACCAAGGAAATAGATCATTCTGCTCTCAAGACTCAACAGTCCTGAACCAACTACCAGACTCCCACCCATCCATTACTATTCAGAATAGCGCACATATCCTGCAAATGCCGTAACACAAGGACACGTTCTGGAGCAGTGCTGTCCCATAGAAATGTAATGTGAGCCACTTGTATAATTTTAAATTTTCTAGAATCTATGTTTTAAAAAAGTAAAGGAAACCAATGTAATTAAGTCTAATAATATATTTAACTCAATATATTCTAAATTTTATCATTTCAACATGTATTCAATATTAAAAAATTCTTAACAAGGTATTTTACATTCCCTTTCATAATTCATCTTCAAAGTTTCATAAGCATTTTAAATATACAGAACATCTCAATTCAGACCAGGCACATTTCAAGTCCTTAATAGTCATGTGTGGCTAGTGGCTTTTGTATTGAACATTGCAATTCCAGAGCAAAAAAAAAAGTATTGATGATTAATCACTCCCTCACTGAATGGAAGCACACGCTTAAATATTTAAACTCCATATGTCTGTTGACTTCATATATCTGTATGTCATATAAATATTTCAACTTCATATGGTTTCTCACTTTTTCTTTTCACTCTCAGGCAGCCTGTTTTCCTCCATTGTTTTTGTGAATGTGCTTATATCTAGCAAATGCCAGTACCTGCCTTTTCTCATTTATTCTCACAGTCTGATAGGAAAATTGATAAAATTATTTCATATTATCCAAAATAGAGTAAATGAGCTCTGAGTTAAGGTTAAAGAGGTATTTTTGTGAATAAAGCATACATGTATTAATGTATGAAATTTCTAACAGTTTTTTTTTTAATGTCAGAATATTACAGGGGTACACATGCTTTGGTTATGTAATTTGCTTTTGTACAGTTTGAGTCAAAGTTGTAAGTGTTCCCTTCACTCAGATAGTGTACATTGCACCAGTTAGGTGTGAATTTACCCATCCCTTCTTCCCCACCCCCTACCTACTTGATTTCTGTTGAGTTTTACTTCCATATGTGCACATAAGTGTTGATTGATTAGTTCCAAATTAGCATTGAGTACATGCGGTGTTTGTTTTTCCATTCTTGTGATACTTCACTTAAAAGAATGGTCTCCAGTTCTATCCCAGTCGTTACAAAAGATACTAGATAACCATTTTTTTTTTTTTATGGCCGAGTAGTACAAAATAGTACAACCTCTATGGAAAGGAGTATGGAGATACCTCAGAGTACTAAAAGTAGACCTACCATTTGATCCAGCAATCCCACTACTAAGTATTTACTCAAAGGAAACAAAGACATTTTATTAAAAAAAGAAGAAAAGACTCTAACACAGGTTTGATTTCTTGAAAGCCTCGTCTCTCTTTCTGCCTTCTTAATCGGCGGTTCTCCAAGTGTGGTCCTCAGACCTGCAACAGCAGCATCGCCTAGGGATATCGTTAGAAAGGCAAAGTCTTGGTTCCCACCCGAGACCTACTTAATCAGAAACTCTGTGGGTCACGTATAGCAAGCTGCTTTAACAAGCCTGCTGCGTGATTCTGGTGCCTCCTAAAAAGTTGGAGAGCCCTTGTTCTAAAAAGTTCAGACTGCTGTATACATGGACTTGAGATGAGTAAGTATTCCTTTGCTCCTTTAAAATTCAGAATTGTTATTACTTGGAGAAGTAACAAAATAAAGAGCTGTATTTTTTTTTTCTTTGAAACACAATGGTAAAACATGTTGCTTAAATCATGTACAGTATCACTTTTCCTATTTTTGCTGTAAAAAATTACCAAAAATTTAGTGGCTTAAAATAGCAGAAGTTTATTTTCTTGTGGTTCTGGAAGTCAGAATTCCCAAATGGGGTCTCACTAGGCTAAAATCAAGGTGTCAGCAAGACTGTGCTCCTTCTGGAGGCTCTAAGGGAGAATCATTTCCTTGTCTTTTCAGCTTCTAGAGGCCACTCAAATTCCTCGGCTCCTAATCTCTCAAGCTTCAAAGCTAGAAACATCTAGTTGAGTCCTTGTCAGGTCACATCTCTCTAGTTCCCCTTATTCTGTCTCCCTTTACCACTTTAAAGTGTTTTTGTGATGACATTGGACCCACCTACATAATCCAAGATAAGCTCCCCATCTCATGTTCAGCTGATGAGCAACATTAATTCCATCTGCAACTTTAATTCTTCTCTGTCATTTCACCTAACATAGTCACAGGTTCCAGAGATTAGGACATGGACATCTTTGGGGGTCATTATTAATGAGTTACCCTAATGCGAGATCTTTAAAAATTATTCATTCCTTGCACTTTTTAAGTTTGACATCTAGCATTCTTCCTTAGAGTTGCAAAGGATGTGTTTCTTGCATTTTGTAAATCTCAATATTTACATCAAACTACTTAAATTAATTTAAATGTGATGGTAATTTGATATAGTCATTATCCATTTAAATGTTTTTTCCATACTGGTATAACTTCCTTTCTGACAGTTGAAACTGTATAGAATTCTGTTTTTCCTTGCGGTCATATTCCTACTTTCCCATTTTCTTTCCCCAGAGAATGTTATGTTGATATAATTTCACTTTACTTTAGGGATTTTCATTGATCACTCCAACATACACACATACATAGATACGTGTGTGTACATTCAATTTTCTGTGATCACAAGGCTTTTTGAGTTTACATGTTTTCTTCATTGTATATGAATGTTAATATAGTTAATATGAGTCAACAATTGGGCTGAAATATTATATATTTTATAAATATTTCTAAACTAAAAAAACGTTATTGAAAGATATCTCATTATATATGGGGGTGAAGAGAACAAATTATGGCATCTTGATTATATGAAGTTTTTTTCTAACAGTATTTCAGAGTCCCTCTGATGTTCCTACATCTCAAGACAAGCCTTCATAGCATGATTCTGGGCATGAAGGAGAATCCTGTATTTGGTAAAGTGGGACCAAAACAACCACAAAAGGTGGTTATAAAGAATGTCAGGATGCCCCGTCAGAGTCAGACAACCCTTCTCATGGGATGTATGGGCCACACAACAGATACAATTACGAATGTATCATGTATTCTTTTCTTCTTCGAATGGAATTACAAAATAGAATGAATCAGCAGTCCAACATTTGTAGGGCACAGATCTCTAGCGACACTATGAAGAGCATGTCTGCCTGTAGGTGAGGTTGTATGCTTATGTATCCCAGGTATTAATAATAAACAACAAATTCCAGTCAGCCATGCAAGAGAGACTGAGCTACCTTCTGATTCTCTCTAAAGAAAATGATATGCAGAAATCATTGTCATCAGGAGGGCAGCCCAAGAAAGTAGGATAAAAGTATTATATAATTTTGTTTAAAAGCTAATTAATTAAAATATTATTTTATAGATTTTTCTGACATTAATTACATTTGTCAACATCATTGTAATTTTTCATGATTTCTTTTCTTATTCTGAGTAAATATTCACTTTCACAACTAATTCTGTATCCTTTTCAAAAGAGAGCCTGTAAATTTATTTTTTATTTAAAAATATAACTCATTACATGATTGTCAAACCAAATTAAATGGAATTTATTAAATCAAACAGAAAACAATTATGATTAATCAACTCCTGGTGTTTGGCAGCCACTGTGTTTAGATTGTTTGGAAGGGTGTTTTATTTACTTCCCAAAAGCAGGCAACCAAATAAAAATATGCAAAATAAAATATGCAAATAAAAATATGCAAAACCTTTTAAGTATGTATCATTGTCTATAGTTCACTGCCAAGGAAAGGTTAAGTAGGATGTTGACAGTCCCATAGCCAGTAAAACAATCCAGGATTAGATACTAGAATTCTTTTACAATAAGTAGTAGCTATCACCAAGTCATCATTCATGTATTCAGGGGGTCAGGTAATGGTTAGGACAACACAGAACAAAGGAGGTAGGACAGAAGGCTAGCATGGTGGTGGTGGCAATGGTGATGCATAATTTTAATGGGTGTTTGGCAAAGGCCTCATCAATAAGATGACCCTAGAGCAGAGTCTAAAGGGGCAAAAGGAATTGTTTTGGAAATATCTGAGGAGTGAGCATTGTAGGCAGAGGGAACAGAAAATGCAAAGGTTCAAGGTATTCTGGGAGTGTTTTCTGAACAAAATATAGACCAGTAAAAAATGGCTGCAAATAGTAACAGGTGAAGCTGGGGATGGATGTGGTTTGCAGCTCACAGAGGCCTTTGTAAGCCTCTCCTCTGAGTAAATTGCAAGGCCATGGGAGGTGCAGAGTGACTTGGTCTAACTCACACTCTCCAAGTTAACTCTGGCTGCTGAGTGAAGACTGGGCTGAAAGGGGATGAGGGTGCAGGCAGGGAAACAGGTAGGAGGCTACCACAATAATCCAGGTGAGATTACGCGACAACAGCAGAGGTGGTGAGAAATGGTCCAACTGTAGACATATTTTGAAGGCAGAGCCACAGGATCTGCTGAGGGTATCTGGGAAATAGGAGAGAAAGAGAGAGGTCAAATATGACTCCAATTTATTTTTTGGCCTGAGCAACTGAAAGAATGGAGTTTGCATTTATTCTAGGGCAATTATTGTGCTAGGTTTTTTAATCAAATTATATGTAATTTTCATGTCAACCTAACACATCATGCAAGATGGCAGAACCAAGGGTAGAAACAAGACCTGACCCAAAGCCCTTTGCATTATACTTTGTAGCAGCTCCATGACCTTGGACAATAATAGTTTACCTTTATGAAAGACTTAGCATGTGCTAGGCACAGTGCTAAACCCTCTTAATTTTTTTTCATTTAAACCTCAGAACAACTCCATCAGGAAGGCATTATTCACCGGCATTTTCAGGCAAGGAAACTGAAGCACAGAAAGAATGTGTTGCCCACAGTTACAGAGTGAGGAAGTAACATAGCTCAGAGGTGAAAGTCCTAATGTATTTTTATGACTCCAGAGCCCAAACTCTTAGCCTCTACACTAAAGCACCTCAAACTTTCTCAGCTTGAGCTGCCTGATCTATAAGCTGAAAATTATAATATCTGTCTTTTAGCATTCTTTATACACAAAGTACCTGGCATACAGTGGCCACCCAGTATCAGTACCTCTTTTCCAATACAAGATATCATGATATTAGCACACAATGCTGACCTGCCATTCATAGCTATTAATACAAATCCAAATGTCGGAGCATGTCTCCATAATCAAGGTTTTGTTTTGCTTCATTTTTAAGCCACGATTTTGAGTAAAATTGTTACACCCTCTTGATAAACAGCAGCGGGCGGTGGAGGATGCAAGGATATGGAAGGAGTTATCAGTGTGTGTATTGCCTCTCCAAGACAAGGCCAACCAGCCAGTTCAGGAAATAAGTAAATTAAAGTGGTTTGGGTGGGGGGGACCAAGCCGACCACACAAGTAAGAATGATGAAGGGTCTCACTGGTATCATTTTTACAAAGATGATCTAGGACTTCCATTACCCCAATATCTCCACATTCTCTAGGATTCGATTTCCCATCTGTCAAATGATAGTGTTGGGTGGCATGATTTCTGAATACATTCTAGTTTTAAATATCCTTGAGTGGGGAGGGAGAGAAGGCAGGGGAAGAAAATGTGGACAAGGTGAGGCAAAAAAAGGGAAGGGGCTTTGATGCCTTTTGGAGATTCTGGCTGTTTGCCTTGGGCATGGCGAGTTGTGTTTCTGGCTGTATGGCTGATTGAGGAGACCCAGAGTTTCTTCAGGCCCAAAGTTTCCCCACCTTGTAAAAAATGGCTGTGAGACCCCAAAGAGCCCTTCTGAGAGTGATGACAACCAATAGAGGGGGAATGCCCTGAGAATCTGAGTTGAAAGATGCTATAGACACGAAATTGTTGTAACAAACATGAGCTGGGCACAATATTTACCTGATAGGCCCCTAAGCAGCAATTAAACACCAGTGGAGGATCACCATGGTTAAGAATGCACAGTGTACCTCTGGTCCAGAAGCTTAAGTGAGCATCACCCACTTGATTGAGAGAAAGCATCCAGTATGTGCCAGCAAAAGACACTGGGATTATAATTCCCTCTCAAGAAGGAAGGACACAGGAGCCATCCCTGAGCGACTCTTTGTCTCCTGGGAAAGACAGCTCTTTAAGCTGACAATATGGCACACTTTCATATGGGTGTTGGCAGAGGTATGCACAAGCTTTAAAAACATCACAAAAAGGAGGGATGATTGAGTCTAGCTGATGGAGGGTAAAAGCAGGCTTCAGAGGGGAGGGAATGCCTTATCAGAGCTGTGAGAACTAAATTGGAATCTGCCAAACCCCAGAGGGAGTGGTAGTGCCCTTCCTGGAAGAGAAAAAGACAAATGCCAAGACAGAGGAAAGAAACGATCTGGTATATTATGCTACTTCTTACCTCAAATGAGGGATCCATGACCTCCAATAATCAAAACTTCATTTCATTCATTCATGAGTCCTTTCTGAATGAGTCCACCGCCAAAAGGAGCTCAAAGGCAATGAATTTCTAAAATCTCCATTCTTTATCTTTCATTTTAATTATATGGTATATGCTGAGTTCCTAGCACACAGCTTGGCATATCATAGGTGCTTAATAAATAATATAATACTTACATTATCAATATAAAAGGGAAAATATAGGGAACTATGAAAATGCCTCTATAAGTAGTAATTTTTCTTGGGGTATTCTTTCTTAATCAGCTACAGTCTTGATATGACATTCAGCAAGCATTGACTTAGTGCCTGTGTTTCAGGCACTCAGGAAGACAGATAGAGCTGCTCCTCAGCTGGTGTGCACCACAATGCACCAGAAGGCTTCCATCCTGGTCAGCTGGCCTGCATACCTTGCCAGTCGTGAATTGTGAACATCAGCCCTGAGTCCACAGATGAATGAGAACTTGTCCTTACTCCCAGTGATTTACAATTAGCTGGGTCAGTTGATGGATCTTTCTTGCAGCAGGAAGGTGGGAGACCTGCTCCACCACTGAGGTACCGTTAACTAGGAACAAGTTATTGAGCCACTTGAAAACTAGTTTCTCCATGTGTAGATAGGCAGTAGAAATCTCGCTTTTCCTACACACAGGGATTATACCGGTTACCAAGCTGTTGTGTCTCAGTTCCAAATCCACCCTTTTACATGCCACTGGGACTTAGAAAACTGCATTAGTGCTTTGCCAGCTGGCTCCCTGTTCTGTTCTGCCAACAGCGAGGCATAGTCCAAACTGCAAGGCAAGAGTCCAGGAGGAAAGGTCTTGCTTTTTCTGCTTTGCCTGCTGTTCCTACAAGTGTTATCTTGGAAAGAGTTTTCATCCAGCAGCAGCAGTTGGTTCCAGTTTCCTACTTTTTTCCACACTCCTCATCAAGCCTCATCATGCCCTTGGAGAAGTACCAGTCCTACCAGCTGGGCAGCACCTTCTTTGTACCAGTGGGGGGGAACCAGCTCCACAGGGTTCCTTTTCCAAACTTCCTAGATCTGATAACCCCAATCTCTTCTTTTATATATGTAGGGTTAGTAACTGCTTCCTATAGTGACTTCACTGTTTTATTTTTGGTTTGTTGCCTTTTCAGTCACCTTACATTTATTTAACCAATTCCCTGCATTAAACTCTCTCTGTTAAAATAACTAGAGTGGTTTCTATTTTCTACACTAGATCCTGATTGATCTAGTGATGCTGTAACAATCTATCCACATTTACGTCCAGAGGGTCTGACCTCAAGGATGCTAATGAGCTAGACAGACACATACCAAGCTCTCTTCTTGTAAACCCAGTCAGGCCATGCTACACATTAAAATGCAAATACTATCAACAAAGTGCAGTGGCAACAGAGAGGGGACAGCAACTCATTATAACTGGGAGAATCTTAGTGTCTGGCAAAGGGGCTGCTCCTTGAAAGGAAAATGGGATTTTATAGAGGAAAGAGAAGGAAGGTGGGTGGAGGCAAAGGAAACAGTGAATAGCTCAGCAGCTAGAAACAATGCTGAGGACGTGATGGGAGAATGCAGGAGCTGAGGCAGGAAGGGAAGGGTGGGCTCCAGGGTGGCATGAGAAGAATCTGAACTCTTGTTTTCCCAAAGGGAATGGGAAGTCATCAAAGGAATTTGGTCAAAGAGTGACCAAGTCACATTGCCTTTCCGAAGATCACTCTCACCATTAAAGGAGGAGCTAGGGAGTTGAGCTGTGAATGGAACCCCAGTGAGGCATTACGAGGGCTGAAGAAGGGCAGGGAGGGGTGTGTGGAGGAAGGGACACGTTTGAATGAGAAGGCATGTGTAAAATTGCTCTGAAACATAGAATTCTGGTGGAAAATCTGGGTGCTATTCTTATTCCCCTCCATCTCCTGCCACTATGCTAACAGCAATCCCATCCCAAGTAGGCAGGCACCCTTGTCAACTTCATATTACTGGCCTCGTGTACTCTTGTCTATCCCTTGAACACATTGGCAGATGTTTTAACAGGAGGTTTTTCATATCCTATCTTGTTCAATCTCTTTTCTGATAATCAGATCATTGTACACTCTGGGCATTAACTCTCTGCAGAGCTCAAGCCCTATTTAGGGAAACCTGGTGGCTGGTGCTTGGTGAATTTCCAAATGACTTCCAGGGTGGGGAGATCTCAAGCCGTACAGGTGGACTGGGATTGAACCTGGTTCTGTCATTTACTGGCTTCAAAAAAGTAAAGTCAATTCTCTAAGCCTCATTTTCCTAATTTATAGAATGGGAATCCCAATATCTACCTCACAGTAGGTGATTTTCTGGGATAAAACGGCAAAGCCTGTAATATGCCTGCCATGGAGCTCTGTTGATTTAGGTGCAAGGTTCCAAAGAGCAGAGATCAGCCTGCTGTGTTTACCGCTCTGTATTTATGGACTGGTTAGCTCATTCAAATTAACATTTGCCTGTCTTGTTTTATTTTATTTATTGCTTACTCTATATGAACATCATAAGGCTCAATTCTGCTTTATAGAGTTCTCATGGAAAGCAGAAATCTGGAGAAAACTCAATCATGAACTCCTTATACTGCATTGGCATTACCATTTGCAGTTTCCCAAGGCCTTTCATATTCATGAATGGATTGACCCTTTGGGGAAACCAAGCGTTGGTTATGTCCACACCACAAAAGAGGAAACTGATATCCAGAGGCAGGGGATGACTTGAGGATGCTCATGAGGCTAGAACAGTAAAGCTGGGACTGGAATCAGACGTGTCCGACTCTACAGTTCATTCCATCCTGAGCCACTGAGTGCTAGGAAGATTGTCAGGATTCGCTCATGAAGGTGGGGAATAGTTGTTTTGGGGGAAAAGTTGGGGGCCCTGTGCTCAAGCTAATGAAGGACTAGGGCAGAGTGCAGAGCCCCTCCCCAGTCCCAAGGTGGGGCAGTTATCCCCACTTGGAGTCTATATCTGGAGGCCTCCTTGCTCACAGCCTCCCTCTCTCCTAGGCAGTTGTGGGGTCACAGTGTATGCAGCCACCTCATTTTCGTTTCTTTCCTTCCTTCCCTTTCTCTCCCTAACGGATGTCATGCCATCAGCCGTCCTCCTCATCCCTACACATCTGCCAATTCATCTAAAAAGGGACCTGCCATGAAGTGCCTCCTTCCGCTTTCCCCCTTTCTACCCTTCAGTCCCACCTTTTTATGTTCCTGAATTAGCTGGAGACAGAAATAAATAAACCTATCCACATTATGCACACAAGGAATTAAAATTTAACATCTTTTCTTTCTATCCATGACAAAACACTTCAATTACACTGAAGCAAGGTGAATGCTGAAGGCAAAACTGTGTTGACAGAAACCAGAACAAACACACTTTTTCCACAAGCGAGGTACAATAAGAGACACCTTTTTGTATATCAAGGGCACAGGTTGAGAGACACTCAGAACTGGGTTCCAAAGTTAGAATCACCACCTCTTCCTGATTCTGTGACCTCTTATAAATAGCCATCTTATCTCCCAGGAAAGCTTTGTTGCTTCTGACATACTCGAGTATGTTTTTCCCCTTTTAGAGATGAGACAAATTATGTAACTAATTGTATTTCTTTTTGCTCTTGTGGCCAGGAAGCTCACAGCTTTGTCTGGGACTCAACTTAAATACACTATAGGACCATGATATCTGCATCAATCCTAACTTACCTTCTGGTTTCATATTCTCCCTTACCTTTATTTTCGATGATTCTCACTTTTTATGTTGATAGTCATATTTTCTTTCCTCTTTTCTTAAGTGAACTTATAAACATGTGTTATTGAATCTTTATAAATCAAATCATAGTATAAATAAATAACCTCTCTGCACTTCCATTTTCAGACCTATAAATGTGGATATTAGCACCCACCACATAGCATTGTTTTAAGGCTGTAATAAAGTAAATACATAAAGTTTTTAGCATAGCCTTGCATGTGAAATGTGCCTATTAAATGTGAGTGTTCTCATTTGGCTGCCATGTGCTGCCCATTGAAAATATTTTCAATCAGATTTGTCAGATATGAGGTGTGGGAACATGTAGCCAAAGCTAAAATATTCCACACACATGCACATTGCACATCTTCTGACCTGTTCCATAGCTGAGTGCCAAGACTACAGTCATCTCACACTCTTCAGGGTTCTCTGAGGCTTCACTGTAAAGTCATGCAGCTTTATGCAATGTTGATGTCCAAAAGACCATGATCTTGGGCAAGTTCTTAACCTCTCTGAAGCCTCAATTTACTCATCTACAGAATGGGAATAATAATATTATCTCTCTCATTTGACTCTAACATAGATTGTTTACATCATACTAAGTGCTCGATGTTAGCTGTTAAGTCTAAGCCCAATAATTAGTACTATTATTCTTCTTTGTACTTATATTTTGTATTACCCTATCTCATCTAATCTTTCCAACTTAGAAAAGAAAATCCCAGTTATTATTGTCTCGACTTTGCAGACAAGAAAACTGAGGCTCGGAAATATTTCATAACTTCTCAATTTAAAAAGTGATGAGGAAAAAACATAATGGATGCAACTAGAGATTTTAGGTGACTCTAAAACCTTTACAAAAAGGTTTATAGGATAAATATAAAAAATTACAGGATAAACTTGGGAAGTAACTTCATGTCAAGTTGACGCCAAATTTGAGTTTTAATACTTTAAAAATAATAACTGGGAGACCATTAGGTTGAGATGGCTCCAGTGTTTGGGGTTCCTAGGTAAGCAAAGTGAAGCCCAGTGGAAATAATAAAATAAAACTTGAGTTTAGCTAATGAGAAATCACCGACTAACCTTTAACTAGAGACTTTCCACTAGATCATACCCAAGTAAGGCAAACACTTATCTGCAAACTATCAAATAATTCTTCGCTTTGCTTCCACATTCAGTCTACAAAAGCCCTCTGCTCACACTGCTAAAGTGGAGCTCTCTGAACCTCTTCCAATTTGGAGTGCTGCTCGATTCATGAATCCATTAATGTTCAAATAAACTCTGTTAAATTAATTTTCTCTAAAATTTCTTTTAATAGCATGTATAGGACTAGGATGGAATGTTCTAGACCTAGCACATCACCAAGCTTATTGCAGGGATTCTAGAAATGCTTATCTTAAAAAAAAAGCTTTATTGAAATATAATTGATATACAAAGAACTGTAGATATTTGATACATACAATTCAATGAGTTCGGATATGTGCAAACACACCATCACCACAAGTGAGGTAACAGAAATACCCATCACCTCCTAGTTTCCTTATGTCCCTTTTTGTTTCTGTCATGGTAAGAACAATTAACATGAGATCTACCCTCTCAACAAGTTTTGCAGTGCACAATACTGTACTAACTATAGGTACTATGTTGTATAGCAGACCTACAGAACTTATTAATCTAGTATGACTGAAACTTTATGTGCATTGAACAACTCCCCATTTTGCTCACCCCTCAGTCCCTGGCAACCACATTTGTAGTCTGTGCTTCTCTGAGTTTAACTATTATAGACATCATAAAGGTGGAATCATGCAGTATTTGTCCTTCTGTGCCTGCCTTATTGCATTTAGCATATAATCCTCCAGGTTCACCCATGTTTTCACAAATGGCAGGATTTTCTCCTTTTTTAAGGCTGCAAATATTCCATTGTGTATATACAGCACATTTTCTTTATACATTCATCTGTTGATGGACACTTGGACTGTTTCCATGTCTTGGCTATTATGAATAATGCTGCAATGAACACAGGAGTGAAGATACAAATGAAGGCTTCAATGCACAAGTGAAAACAATAGGTAAATGTAGAGTCACACTTGGGAGACAAACCCATTTAAAGCTGAGAAGATTATCACATCAGCTTACTCCCACCTAGGCTGTCTGTTGTTCTCTAAAAGGCAGACAGAGCATTGGATGGTGCTGGGATTGTCTCATCTGGAGGGCTTTGGAACCAAAACAGATTTGAGCTCAAATCTCAGGTTTTGGCATTAATACATTAAATTTTTGTTATTCTAAGAAATATCTACCACCTAGGTTTAAAGAGAGATAAGTAACTCAACTACTCCAGTCATGAACTAGAGGTCAGATGCAATCAAATAAAAAGGACTTACTCATCAAGCAATCTGAGATACTTTCTTGTTGATACAAGATAATTTTTGAGACAAGTACTGTAGGATTCACTTTATGTACAGAGAGAAACCTTTAAGCAAGGGAAATAATGTGTTTTCTGACCAACACGAGACTATCCCATTTTGCATTCATCTTATTCATCCATTTCTATCCATCAAACCACCAATATTTTTTTCTCTTAAAAATGAGAGAACCTATTTCATGAAAATGGATTCTAATATGAGCTCCCCTGTCACATAATAGAGATATCTTAAGTATTATGTAAACTTCCATTTCTGCAATTTTTTTCATACGGATTGTCACGTTACCTACTTCTTGGAGATTTAGAAGATTTGCGTTGCCTTCATACACCCCCAAAATTCAGCATGATTTGTTAAAAATGTTACTAGTCAGCATTGAAATAAAAAAAATGGTACATCATGCACAATGATAAACTACCCCATGTGGTTTGGATAAATTAAATACTTTAAGCTTTCAGTCTCCCTAATGATTTGGAAATGAAGCAGCTGTGATTTATGACTCCAGCTGATAGGCTAGATCTGAAGTTTACACTTTGAAAAATGCTGTATTTAAATTCCCCTATAAATAAAAAATCATATTGCTCTAAAAACCCAGCCCAAGATATGTATGTAATAAATTAGAGATCTTCATATCAGGTGAGGAAATTGCCAAGACTGCTGAATTTCTTCCTTGGGAAAATGCAGTGAGTGAACCAGACCTAGGTCTGTGTCCATCTGCTGCCACTTCATCACCAGCTCTTGTTCCTTTCTGTCCAGTCATTTATTTGTCTATCCTAATGACCATTGTTAGAACCAATTGCATCAGCTCAGTTGCAAAGATGATCTGATGTGGGTTTTAAGTCCACATCAACTAATATTTTAATCAGGCAGTTTCCAAAGTCTTGATACTAATCTCATTCTGGGTTCCCTGTGCTTTTTTGTTGGTTTGTTATTTAAATGAAAAGAGTGCTCTTGATTTCTGCTTTGCTTTCCCCCAAAAAATAACAGAACAGAAGCAGGTACGAAACATGATGCAGTGGAGGAAAAAAGCTCTTGAAGAGGAGTCAGCTGACCCAGGGTCCAGTTTGGCCACTGCCTCTTTCTACCTTGTAATCACTCACAAATACCTTACCCTCTCTGGGATCTTTCTTTTATAAGATATTGGCTTACTTTTTTCTCAATGACCCTACGGCCCAATGTTTACTGTGGCACAAACCTAAATTCAAATCCTTTAACAAGGTACTTTATTCTGAGTCCCAATTTTTCTAGGCATAACATGGGATAAATATACCTACCATACAGAATTGTCATGATGATTAGATAAGATAATAAATGCAAAGTACTTACACAAATTTCTGGTGCATAGTAATCACTCAATAAATAGTAGTTGTCATTATTATGTTTATAATTATGTATTTTGCTAGCCACTAAGGGGGAAAAATAAATATAAACATCAGAGAGGAGGTGACATAAAAGCAAGGGCCTTTTCTCATGCTCATTTCACAGCCATAGCACCTAAGCCAGCAAAGTGGAAAAAAGAATTAAGAAAGATAAACACATCTTCATGACCCCCAAGACTCACTGGAGGATACCTAAGGCCTTACAGACATGGACCTCAATTCCACCTCTGCCACTTAGTAGGTCTTGGGGATGGGCAAGTCATGTAACTTTTCTGAGCTCAGTTCTTACATCTACAAAATGAAGCAGTAATTCCTACTTTATACGGTGGTAGTGAGCATTAAGGAAAACCCTGAATATAAAGCACTTAATTTTTTACCTGGCCCACACTAAGTGCTCAAAAGATAAAAGTTGCTACTATTGCTATTATTATTACCATTATTAGTATTATTATAATTATTGATTTTTCTGGCACTACTTTCCTGCTCCTGCTAAACCTAGAGGCATTCAGCCTCTGGTTGTTCAGGTTTCCTCTGGGGGCCCCTCACTTCCTTTCTGCATTTACTCAACTGTCCCTCTCGACAGGCCCCTAGTGGTGCTTGGCCTTCTATTTTCTCGGCTTAGTTTTTACAGAAGTCCTCAGCTTGCTGAGAAGAGCCTTTGTTTCATTTATGATTCATGAGGCACTGAGTATACAGATGGCATTATATAAATGTTTAATAATCACCATATGGTTTTCCCGGAAATGCTGTCACTCAGGGAGAAATACAGACTGAAGGCTTCTCACATGCAAAATAGAGAAAAGACACACACACACACACACACTCCGCTGGCACTCCAGAAAACTGAGGGAAACAGTTCATGCCAGGCTGGTAGGTGCTGGCTATTACTCTTCTGTGTCAAAGACAACTCAGTCTATCCTGTAAAATCCCAATGCCTGTGTTAAGTGTTTTATTACAGGGCACCGTTTTAAGCAACTGAGTGACTATGGGATTTTCAGCTGGGTCCACTTCCATCATGATCTTGTTTCTCCAGGCTGTTTTCTTAAAGGGCTTTGAGGCAGCCACTTATTTATAAGGTTCCGCGCTTTGGATGGAGATGCATACTTAATGGGGAGAGACTGCACGTTTGACAAATGGGAACGACGATTGTCTGGCCTACTGACAGTTGTTGATGTGCTCTCCTGACCTGTGAATGTTGCAGCTGACTGATTACAGTAATTGATTGAGAAACCATTTGTCAATAGCCTTCTAACCGAAAGAGAGCGGTGAGGAAGAGAGATTGCCAGAGCACCTAGGCGCTGGGTTTCACTTAACAAAAGGAGCACTGACCCATGTTATGGACAGTCACTGAATCCCACAGCCCCATCTATAAAATGAAGATGCAGTTCCTCCTGTGAACACTTGTGGAGCACCTACTATATGCTAGGTCAGAGATCAAGAATTGGTGATTTATAAGTGGAATGTGAGTGTCAGAGTTGGTGTATTTGTCCTGCTCAATTGATGTGCATGAGCCTTCTGTTAAAATTGGAAGGAAATTGCTAATATTTCAAATCAGAATATTTCATAGTAAAGCTAGATTTCTAGTGTCTCTTGGAAAAATTACTATTCAGTAGCACAGAGGCAGAGTTTCTGCAGGACAGCTGTTGTCCTGATTTGGGTGGCTGCTGCATCCTGGAAATGGGCAATGTCTGGGCCCTGCAGCATTTTCAGGTTTAGATCCCTGTTTTAGGGTCTGAAGACACAAGCATGAAAAAAAAAAAAAAAATGTGATTCCAGGTCCTGCCTTGAAAGTACCCATGACAGTAAACTCCTTTACTACAGTAAATGCTAAGGATCTAGCCAATAAGGAAAATTGGGCTTTCTAGTTTATTAAAGATTCTGCACACGTCTATCATGACAGCTACCATATGCAAGAAACCATTTAAAAAATCTTTATGATACCCTGTCCCTGACAGTAGCTGGGATGATGGATGAAGGAGGATTCCATGTGGAAGCAGAGTACTTAGGCATAGTTTTCAGTTGTGTCACGTGATTGCTCATGGCTTAGAGTGAGTCCTTCACCACCCTAAGAATCCTGTTCCTCCAGAGCCAACAGGGTAGGAGTTGGAAAGTGTGCTGTCAACTGCAGTGTTCTATACTGGGGCAGTAATCTATGGCTGCAGTTTTTTGCAAATAAAGTTTTATTCAGAATATAAACTCTGGATCAGTTACTTTCCAAGTGTAGTCACCAGGCCACTTGCTTCAGAAATACTGGGGCCTTGCAGCTAATACAGATTCTAAGGCCCCACCCCAGACCTCCTAGAACAGAATCTTCTGTTGGGGGAAGAATCCTGGGCTCTACTCGAACAAGAGCCCTGGGTGATTTTGATGACGCCTAAAATTCGAGAACCGCTGCCCTGGGGATGGCAGCCCCTTCTTTCTACACTGTATGGAGCGCGCAAATTCTGAAGGAGACAGGAAGTCTGTGTCCAACACCATGCGTGACAGGCCTGATGAGAGCCAGCAACATGAATTATGAATCTCCTCTTGTCAGAGAAAACCCTTCAGGCAAGAAAGACCTGAGCTGGCTTTTAATGGAGTTGAGATAAACTGGGTAACCCAAGGAGTTTCTCTTCTGGACAGCTGCCTCAGGAGGCAGCTCTGAGAATGACTTCCTGCTCCAATGCTCAGACCCATGCGGGGGCTAATTTGGTCCAGATGGACTCCCGCCCACCGTCCATTACACACGTAGGTGTTGTCCCAGCACAACTTCAGTGTCTCTCTTATGGGTCCTCTTTTAATGGATGAGAGCATGTGTGCAATAAGGACACTGAGCATGCAGAACTCTTAAAATTTAGTCATAAAATTAGTTTTATTCATTTTTTTGTCCCCAATTGCCCTTTTAAACTTTCTCAGGGGGGATAATTTTTCCCTTACCACTGCATGAAAATTCAGGTTGTCTCATGGCTTTTTGGATCACTCTTATAAGTCTCAAATGTACAATCTCTGTTCAGAAATTAAAATACCCAGCCCAATACATTCACCAAAACTCCTGTGTTTATTCAAGGATAACAGTGTCCTTTCCCCTGGTCCACCCTAACTGCTAGAGCCTGTGGTAGGCAGGGAGCCCACCTTGGGAAAGGGCAGGTCTCACTTTCTCACTTGCCACCTTCTCCACTGACCAGTTATTGTTTGTGACCCTCTTTCCCACTCAGATGGGGGTGGGAAGGGAAGAAAGAGAAGTAAGGGAGATAAGGAAGTTCTTGCCTAGCTGGTACTGTTATAAAACAGCTCTGCTCTCTCTGGGCCCAATGGATGAACCCCATGGACTGAACACTTTTCAGTAGGGCAGCTCCAAATGGGCTAAATGCCTTTGCTACCTGCAACCTCACTTGTACGGGACATGGATTCACCTAAGCCATGGATAGAGTTCTCTTCCTACCCCACATGCCCCCCACCACACACCTTCCCCAGGTGGCCCCATGGACAGATGGCAAAGGAGCTTGAGGCCAGCTCTCTCTCCTGAGGGCCCACATCTGGTCCGGAGGACACTCATGCATCTTATTCCCCAACATGCTTACTGTGGGTGGGAAGGCAGAGTCACCTGTCCCTCGTGAGGCCACCAAGCTGCTCCCCAGCCTTTCTATTTCATTCCCTAGAGTTCCCTGGACTCATCTCCAACTCCTGGATAAACACATCAAGCTCTCTAAAAGATCTCCTAGAACCATCCCTCTTGCTTGGCTTAAAGTGAGAGACAGACACCTTCTTAGAGAAGGACGGACAGCCTTTCAATAGCCCTCCCCAAAAGTCCTCCTCACATAATCTTCTTCCTCTATTGGCTTCTGACCGTTTTGTTTTCCACATGGGAAAGAGGGACTTTTGAAATTAATGAAACTGGTTCTCTGGTGTCTCCTTTCAAATTCTTCTATGCTGATGCTTGATATCTACTCAATTTGAACATCATTAGTCAAAACTTGGGATATACTAATCTTTGGTTTTGTCATCGTTATGTCATTTTCAGGATTACTTTTGAGAAAATTACTTCCCTGAATAAAACATGTGAAAGACCAAAATCACTCCTCTAGGGAAATACTTTGATCACACAAAATACTGCAATTAGCTCAGGCTCCCAGCTTAGGCTCAACCTCAACAAACTTCTAGGAGAGATGCCAACACCTCTAGACAACTGGGTCCCTCTGTTATTTTCAGTAAGCCAGTCCCATGGTAGGTGAAATGCTCCTTCCACAATAACGCAGTGTCACTTCTGTCTTCCCATTTACATCCTGCCCTGTGACTATTAGTGCCATTTCTCCATTAGACTGAGAATCCCTTGAGAACACACAGGCATTGTATTTATTTCTATATCTCCAAACACTAGCAAAGGTTCAACTTTTAGAAGGCAGTAAATACATGTTAATTGAGTGGAATAAAAATGTTTCTCCCTTTCCAAACTCACCTCTGATCAGTCCCCTCAGCCACATTGAGATAGAAATTAATGAAAGCAGCTTAAAGAACTATATTTTCCAGGCATGTCTGTGAGTGTATCATAGCATTAAGGAAAAGGTATAGAGTTGACCATGACTTTGAGGAGTCTTGTCTTCTAAAATCATACCATGAGTGGGTTTAGCAGCCATGAAGTCTCCCCTGCCCCTGTTACATTTTACTATACATGTGGTCTGGGTATGTCCTGATTCCTTCCAGGTGTATCCCTGGAACCTATTTATAACATGACCTGACCAGAGATCTGTTTGAGGCATAGATTTCTTCTTTGCTGTTTACTTTTTTAAGAGCATATCCTTCATGCTAGTTTTCTCCCTAATTTATATAGGTTGTTGGATGTTGCAGAGACAAGTCAAAGCAAGTGGGATAAAAAGTTCTCTTCCTAAGAAGGTGAACCAAAAACTGGGAGAGTGTGAGAAGCCGCAGAGAGTGCCATCTACACCTGTGGACTCAGCATCTCTTCTCCTAAGAATCCAGTTGCTTTATTGCACTGTTCACCACGCCCTCTACTTTGTGCTCTGGAAGCATTTTGTTCACCCCTTGAGAAAAGCATTTATCATGCTCTGTTATGGTTAGTTCACAAGTGTTTGTCCCCTCAAGAGCTCCTTAGGGGAAGGAATTGTTTTATTTGTCTTAGAAAGCTGAGAGCCCAAAACACATAGGTTATGTTAAATGGGCGAGTTTTAATGTTTATTGGAAGATAGATGGGTGGGTAGACGGATGGGTGGATAAATGGATGAATAAATTAATCTCCCTCATATTTATCAAGTGGAAACTAGAATCACACACTTGATTCCCTCGAAGACAAGCAGTGATCAGGAAAGTCTAGAAGTAATACTATTCTCCATTAATATCAGCAGGAGCAATGTCTCACTATGGCATGATATTTTGAAATGTACCTGTGTTCATGTGAGAAATTTTTATGTTGAATTTTCTTTCAAGATTAGAATGCAAAATATATGTGAAGATATTTATCCATACGGTATGATAAAACCTCTTTTGCTCCTTGATAGAAAAAAACTACTGAATTTTCTATTTAAAACATATTTAAGTGAATTTCCTGAATAGATTCTGATTACAGTATTTATAGATTTTTGCTGCCAACATCCAGTAGTCCTTCTTCAGATAAACATGCTCTGATTGTTTCCTAGGAAACCACCTTCTCCATCAGATTCAGCCCATGTGCCTTGGGTGAGTTACCCCCAACAGCTAAAGCAATCACAATATTTCTTTTTGCTGTCCCTAGTGATCAATTTAAGGATGGGTATCTGATCCAACCGGACCCAATGTGCTACCATAAACTTTTTACTTAGACTTCTGGGAAACTCTAACTTTTTCTGCTTAACTTAAACCTGAGATTACATTAAATCTGGCTCCTCAGCAGCCATCTTGCTACCAGGAGGAAGGTAATTTGTCTGAGAATGAGACTTAGAGAAAATGGAAGAGAAAGGGACTGACTGGGCCATGGTAACATTATGTGAGTCTTGAATAATGCTGTATCTTAAGTCAACACTACGTTTGGACTATCTGTGTGTGTGTGTTTTATATTTATTTACATTTATATATAGTTACACACGAATATGTTTTTTTCCCGTAAGCTAAGTGGCTTCTTTGCAATTGCATCCCAAAGGATCCTAACAGATTAATTGATCGTTTTATAAAACAGATCCCAGTATAAGCATGTAGTTTTGCAACTCCTGTTAAATGTACAGATAAGACCAACTATAGTATTTTCGAAGTCCCTGGATGGAATTAGGTATTTCACAAATAATAACGTATGTTTACACATCCAGGTACTGTCCCAGATTCTTTTTTTTTCACTTGTTTATGAAGCTTTATTAAAATTAGGTTTAGTTTTAATAATACACCAATGCAAAGGAAGAATTTGATTTTCTCTCCTAAACAAGACTTTTATGTAGTATTAATAAGATATAATAAAAGACTTTGGTTTACCTTTTGAGTAAACTGCAATAAAAACAAAAAAGAGAGAAATGTTTGCCTCGTGCTATTTTAATTATGTCTTTTGTTTAGAAAACTGAGTCTCCTCTCTACCAAAAAGTAAAGGCTTTTCTTCTAAAAATCTTTTAATTGTCACTTTGGCTAAATGAACGACTATTATTTCATAGTGACCTGTGTCATTCTATTTTGATCAAGTGTTTTAAACCTTTGACATGTTTGACAGGCTTCTCAAAATCAAATTTCAAACTTTAAATTAAGACTTTTTCACCTCACACTAACTTTTAAGCATTCGAAAAAGGGCCCTTGGAAGACCAAGAGAGACATATTAGTCTCATTTAGTATAAGTTATTTAGGAGGCATTGTCCAGTAAGAAATAATGTTTAACCATCTTTGAGTTATATTTACATGTGTGAAGTTAATATGTGTTCCAAAATTGTATGAGATTTCTAAAGGATCCAATTTACCTTAGTATAAGTTAATAGTCATAATTCCAATTATTATGTCAAATTGTTGTATGCCACAGAAATAACCAAATTTCCTATCAATTGTGTCTTTAACCGTGGCTATTCTAAGTCTTTCCTCACCCACAGGCAATTTTTTTTTTTTTTTTTTTTTTTTTTTTTTTTTTTTTTTTGGAGACAGAGTCTCCCTCTCTTGCCTGGGGCAAGTGCCGTGGCGTCAGCTTAGCTCACAGCAACCTCAAACTCCTGGGCTTGAGGAATCCTACTGTCTCAGCCTCCCTAGTAGCTGGGACTACAGGCATGAGCCACCATGCCCGGCTAATTTTTTCTATATATGTATTTTCAGTTGTCCATATCATTTCTTTCTATTTTTTTAGCAGAGACGGGGTCTCGCTCTTGCTCAGGCTGGTCTCAAACTCCTGAGCTCAGAACGATCCACCCGCCTCGGCCTCCCAGAGTGCTAGGATTACAGGTGTGAGCCACCGTGCCCGGCCCAATTATATTTTGTTTTACTTTTATTTATCTCACTGAAGTGGTTTACAATTGGTCGCAGCCCAAAATGTGCTGCTTCTTTCCTGTCTGTACCCCTTGGTGGGTGCCCTCCAGGGACCGGGGGATGGCTTTCACTCCAGTGGGCAGCACTAACTGCCTCTCCCCAAGAGATGGCAGTGAGGTCACTGCGAGTCCCACCCACAACCTGCGACAGTGTTGATCCAACTGGGGCTTTCTCCTTCGCGTGGCCCCCCCAGCAGCCCTTCCCCAGCACTTCTCACCACACCCCCAGCAAGAGCTTGGAAGGCCTGTCAGCTCCCTGCCTTGTCTCCTGGGCCAGGGCGGCTCTTTTCTCAGTGTGTCTTTTGCTAAATATGCCATTTTTATATAAATAAAAGATGATTTGGAGTTTTAAAAAAATTACTGCTTCTTTAAGGAAATTCATGGAAAAGGACCTTAAATACAGATTTCTGATAACATTGAAGAACACACTATTAGACTAGCGTGCTAGATTCTTGAAAGATAAAAATTGTGTTTCTTATCTCAAGGAGCTTACACTTTTAATCGAAGTTAGATTTGTAAATCATAATATGGCATAAATGAATAAACTATAAGTGAAAATAGTGTGGTAATAGGTTAAGCAAAGAAGCAATTACTTCTGATTTGGGAATAGTCTTCATAATTTATAGTCACAAAATGAGTTAGTATGGTAAGTGGGTGGATGAATGAGAAGGAGGGTCTTTTCCTATCCTGGCTGTATATTAGAATCATCTGGGAGCTTCTAAAAAATTCTGAAGTTGGAACACCCATCCCCCCTGACTCCAGAGCAATTAAAGCAGACTTCCTGGGGGCAGGTCCCAGGTGTTATTTTTTTTAGAAGCTCCAGAGGTGATTCTGATTTGTAGCCAGAGTTGCCAATCACCATTCATAGTTGCAAGTGATAGGAGTACTGCTCAACCCTCCAGGGCATCCAGATCACTTCTGGGAGTCAATGAAAAGTCTCCGTCCTCAGTCTCCACCCTCAGACATTCTGATTCCACTGGTCAAGGGTGAGATGCAGGCGTAAGTGGATTTACAAGCTCCCAAGATGATTCTAATGTTCAGCCAAAATTGAAAACCACTAATTTATACCTATCAGTTCAAAGGTGCCTACCAAGTGCTATGCATCATGCTAAGTACATTTATCTGCCTGATTTCCTTTGTCCTTCATAAAAATCTTTCAAATAAAGTAAGAGCAGCATTTTACAGATAAGCAAATAGTTATTCTGAAAGGCAAAATAACTTTCCCAATGTGACCTATATAAGCTACAAGAGCTGGAATTTGAGCCCAGTTTTGTCTGGCTCCAAAGTCCAAATTCTTTTTACCCCAGGATTCATTCATTCACTCATTCATTCATTCATTTATTGTTATTCTGTTATTCTTTCAGTAAGTGTTTACAGTCTTTCAATAGTGTGTGGCTTACCTCACAGAACACAGAGCATCTCCAGAAATGAGCAGTGACCATAAAGAAGCCACCTACCTCCTTAGGAACACAACCACATGGACCTATGTGTGAAAGACAAATCCCCATGTAATAAACCAGCTTTAAGCCAATCCCCAGTAACCTTGGGCTGTGAATACCGTGATTGGTTATTCAAATCTCTTTGCTTTGGATACAACACAGAGCCTGTGACTTCAAAGAAGGGCAAGCCCCATAATCACGCTGCGAGAAGCCAATCCCAGCCCTCTAACCAAAAAGATAGGCTACATGCAAATGCACTGGATGCTGCTCTAGTCAAATGACTGGGGTGCCCAGCACGGGCAGGTTCTCCTTCTGGAGAGCAGTGCCTGCGGGAGGCAGAAGAGCAAGGGCAGTCTTGGTGTGAAAAGGGAGATTTGCCTACTGGGTACAAGGAAGGGAGTTTCTTTGTCTATCTTGGTCCCAAGAACAACTTGCCCTTTGTGATTAAGTCTGCCAGCAACCCCTGCCTGAAGGACTGGAAAAGCCTGTCATCTCAGCAGACAAAGGGAGGCATCCAGCGCCTGGAGGCAGCACAGCCAATGAAGGGAAGAGGACAGCTACCTTTCCTTCCCCTCACCTTGAAGGCCTCCTAGTACAGGTGCTTCCCTGCCATTTCAGAGATGCATGACATCCTGCCTTCTGGCCTCAGAATGCTGGAATTCAAGGAAGTCTGTGCTCATCTTGCTGTCCACACACCGGATCCTTTTCCCAGCTTGGAGTAATTTAGTTCCCACATACATTTTCAGGTTCATCACTTGCTACTTCCCACAGTTTATGACCCTTCAGTGCAATCACAGTAGGCACCTTACTCTTTTGGCCTTCTCTCACACAGTTCCCTCTGCCTAGAATTCTCTCCTCACTTCCTTCTCTTGGAAAACTGCTACACAGTTGTGAACTCTGCTAGGAAGACTTCCCGCTATGCTGGTAACAGAATCACTTTTACAATTTTTTTTAGAAAAACAATACTCTTTACTTCTATGATTCTACTGATAATGCACTCATCTCAGGAACTTAGAATTAAATCGTCTTTACCTACTTGGCTCAGTTGCAGTCTCCTCCAGGAAGTCTTCCTGGAATCCCTACTTTTTATCCTCAGCCCTCCTCTATGCTCTCACAACGGTACGTCAACAGCTCTCAACTCTGAGAGTGGATCAGAATCATCTGGAGGACTTGGTCAAATGCAGTTTTGGGGGTTTTACCCTCAGTTACTGATTTAGTAGGTCTGGCCTGAGGCCCAAGAATTTGCATTTCTATTACATTTCCAGTGACGTTGATGCTGCTGGCCCCTTTGAAAACCAGGGGATCACACTTAGAAAACCACCAATCTACACTTACTGAAATGTAATTCTCTCATTGTACTTACAGCATGTGCGGCAAATTACTCTTTTATGACTCCATCTTCCCCACTCAGTCAATAATGGAATATCAGATAATGAAAAATATTACAAAAAATAATAAATCAGAGTATATCAGTTATCTATTGTTGTGTAATAAATTACTCCAAAACTTGGCTTAAAACAACAAACATTTACTATTGAATAGCTTCTGAAATCAGCATTCAGGAATGGCTTAGCCGGATGGTTCTGGCTCATCTTTCATGAGATTGTACTCAAGTCGTTGGATAGGACTGTGGCCTCATCTCAAAGCTCAACTGTGGAAGGATCCTCTTTCAAACTCACACAGGTAGTTGTTGGCAGACCTCAATTCCTTACTGGTTAGTGCCAGAAATTTCATATCCTCTCCACATGGACCTCTGCATCAGATGCATTAATGTTTTTTCAAAGCATGGCAGATGGTTTCCCCCAGAGCGGGTAATCCAAAAGAGATAGTAAACACCCAAGATGGAAGCCATGGTCATTTATAATGTAATCTTAGAAGTTACCACTTTTGCCATGTTGGTTTGTGTTGGTAGCACAGACCAACTCTAGTTCCATGTGAGATGGTGGGATGAGGCCACATGAAGGTGTGACTAACAGGGGTACAGATCACTTGATCCTGCCTGCCACACAGGGCAGTGATAGGGAATGCAGGTGACCCCTTTTATGCAGGGTATCTAGGGAAGACTTTTCTGAGGGGATGCTATGAAAACCAAAACCTAAATGAAGAGAAACAGCTAACTGCATAAAGACTAGAGTAGAGCATTTAAGACAGAGGAAAAAAGGGAACCCTGAAGCAGAAATGAGCTCAGTATATTTGAAGCAGAGAACGTAGGCTGGTGTGGTAGAAACTGAGCCTGCAAGGGGTCAGAGGAACAGCCATCATTAGTAACGCCAACATCAATAACATTTCTAAAGCACCTACTATGCTCAGGGTCTTACTGGCACTATGAAGAAGAAAAAATACATCATTTCTAACTTCACGGAACTGACCTTCCAGTTTAAGAAGCACTCCATGTTTTTCAATTAGTGGGCTAAGAAAGAAGTCTAGGTGATTTAGCTTCAATACATTCCCATTACCACACCCACCATTTCTTGTTGTGTGAGTTCCAATTATGTTTAATCAACCCTGGAGCAAGGGCTTGAGAAAAAAGTACTAATTAGTTGAGGGACGCCAAGGCTATGCTTTATATTTATCAAATTTAGTGAGCCAGGACCTTTCCAATATTGGAGTATTTACAACCTAGAATCCTGAAAAAGCTGGAAGGGACCTCCGAGATCATTCCATCCTTGTCTCTTCACCTCTGACTTGATTTTTAGGGAAGAAGAAACTGAAACCAGTGAGCTAGAGAACCCAGTCCAAGGTCTTCCAGCTCATTCAAAGACTTACATCCCCTAATTGGATTAATGAACTTAATGACCACCCATCCATGCAAGGGCTCAGAGAAGCAGAGGAATGACTGAACTCTGGTCTCAGGATTTCTAGGTCGGCCTGCTTTCCACAGAGGTGATCCAGAGGTTGCCTTCGCTGTGAGTGGGAGCAGAGAAAGGAGAAGAAAACGTCTGGGAGCAGCTTTCAGGCTCTCCTCTCCTTAACCACAGCAGGGACACTTCCATCTACTTTGCATTTAGGATTTTATAAATGTCTTCTGCTAAAAGAAAGTTAAAAGCCATTTCATTGCACCATCCTTCCTTCTCTGAAAGTAAAGCAGAGAGATCAGCAAACCTCATCCCATGGCCCAAAGCCAACCCACTGCTTGTTTTTGTATGACCTATAAACCAAGAAAGTTTTTTCATGTTTAAGCCATCAAGAAAAAAAATCAAAAGAAAAATAATATTTTGTCACACATCAAAATTAGATGAAATTCAAATCTCAGTGTCCATAAAGAAAATTTAGAACACAGCCACATCCATTCATTTCAGTATTGTCTAGGGCTGCTTTTGTGCTACTATGCAGAGCTGCAGAGCTGTGACAGACCATCTGGCCTGCAACCTGAAATATTTACTATCTGACCCTTTACAGAAAAGTCTGCCAACCCCTGGTATGGCCAAGCGTCCAATAGATGCCTAGATCCTTCCTTCACATCTTCCTTCCTTGTCTTTATTCCTTCTCCTTTCCAGCAAAACTTTATTATAAATTTGTATTCAGAACATAGTTCACTAAGACCCATAGTTCTGCCTTTTGTTGCTAATGTATTTTGGTTTGTGACTTGGGGACACTTAATACTATGGTCTCAGCTTCCTGATTCAAACCATCCACACCCCACACCCTGTAGTCAGTATAACAGAAGGGGTTTGAGTGAATATCTCACCACTCCTACCCCCAGCCACTGAAGCATCTGCTAAATGATATGAGTTGCTCTTTTCCTGTCCCTGTGGTCCACGAATGCCTTGGTTACAGAAAGAGCAGAGCTGAAGTGCATAGATAACTCCACCACTTGAGCTCCCAAAGAGCTTGCTAGAAGGGCAGAAATAGGAAGAGGAGGCTGGGAGAAAGATGTTCCTTATTCTTGTTGAAGGTGTATGGATTGCTAGAAAAGGTTCATTGCCAGAGATAACATAGGTCTAAAGAAGCATCGTTCTTACATGCATCAGAAGTATTAGAAAACAAGATTCTTGTAAAGCTATTTGTTCTCACTATTAATCAAATACATGTGAATTCAGACTATTAAGTATCTCTTTTAGTAAGATAATTTTAGAGAAAATTTGAAAGTACAAAACTCAGTGTTTATAAGACTGTAGGGGAAAAAGAAACACAAATACTTGGAAAAATCATTTAAGAGACCAAATCAGTAAAATAAATCAAGAGTAAATATAGTCATGCCTTTGACAAAGGAATTCTCCTGGCTTCCTCTTGAGGCACAAATTCAAAACAAAAAGAAAAAATAAAAAGAAACTTGTACAAATAAATTCATTGCAGTATATTTGTAGCTTATTGTTTAAAGTAACAAAAAAAGTCCCCAAACCTTGAATGTCTGATAAGACAGTTTGAAATACTAAATTATGGTAAACTAACCCAGTGGAAATATCTTGTGGTCATTAAAATGATCATGTTGCAACGTAAAAAATTATTTTGAAAATAATATTAAAGTAAAAATGTAGAACAGAGAACACTGTATATGTGTTGCAATTAATGTAAAAATATACATGTGTCTGATTAAAATATGACATGAAGTTTCTAACAGTTCTTTCCTCTTAACCATCGAGAGAATATAGGCGAATATTTTTTTCTGTTTTAATTTTTGTGAAAGTCATTGTAATAAGTAAAATCCTTTGTTTTACTTATAATTCCACATTTAATAAAAGAATACAAAAAAAAAAAAAAAAGAATCTTCTGCATATCGTCACTTTTAGAGACACTGAGCAATAGCACTGCATTGAGAGAGCCGGCCCATGACCTGCTGGAGAACCTCTGGCGCTACGATGCAGAGATCCGAATGGAAAGCACGCTGGGCTCTACCCATGGAGTCTGGTAACAGTGACATCGATAGAGATGGATGCCCCTGACAGGAAGCAGAGACAGGGCCAATGAGAAAGTGACTCTGCAGGGCCAGATGGTGTTTATTCAAGGGCTCATTTATTTGGATCAACGAACGTTTGAAATAGCAGGAATTCTGACAAGGACATGTGATACCTCATTTCCTTGAAGATTAAGAAGCTGCAAACAAAGTCTCTGTCCTCCGAAGAGAGCCTGAGGAGGGCAGAATGAGGCTCAGATGGGGCTGAGCCCTGAGCAAAGCCCAGCTTCCATGGGATCCACAGAGACAGAAAGAAGTTTTCCCTGAGTAATGGGTTGAATTGTATCTCCCACTTCTTTCCCCCGCCAGAAGAAATACGTGTTGAATTTCTAATCCCCAGTACTTTAGAATGCAACCTTATTTGGGAATAGGGTCATTACAGATGGGATTAGTTAAGGTGAGGTCGGACTGGAGGAGGGTGGGCCCCTAATCAATATAACTTCTGTCTTTATAAAAAGAGAGCACACACAGGGAAAACACCATGAGAAGACACAGACAGAGACACATACAAAGAAAATGCCACGTGACAATGGGGTGATGCATCTATAGGCCAAGGACACCAACCATTGCTGCTGTTACCAGAAGCAGGATCTCCCTATAGGTTTCAAAGGGAGTATGACCTTGTTGGGCACTTGTTTTTAAATTTCTAGTCTCCAGAACTGTGAGACAACAAAATTTGTGTTGTTTTAATCCATCTAGTTTGTGGTACTTTTTGTGACTGCCCCAGCTAGGAAACTAGTGCATTCTGAAAACCCCTGTGGCTGAGTGAACCTGAGCCAGTGACTTTTCCTTGCTCATCTTTTGGATTGATGACGCTGGTCACAACTTGGGTCTTACTGATTCAGAAATCAAGTAGAAATAACCTGGCAATTGGATACCCAACTTATGCCCAAAAGAGGGTACACAGAGAAGCGATATGGGTTCTGAGCAGGGCACCTTCTCACCACAGCAGCATGGGAGCATTTATTAGCAGATGGAAGAGGAATGAAATGGTGGAAGAGGAAAGAGAAGGACATGGTGCCCAGACTTGAAGATGGAGTGTGCGGTGTGTATAGTGGTCAAGCACATGGATTTCGGAGTTCCAATCCCAGCCACACCGCTTAACTAGCTGGGATCCCTTGTCAAGTTACTTAACCTCCCTATGGCTCAGTGGCCTCACCTATAAAATGGGACCAATAATAGTTCCTACCTCACAGGACTATGGTGAGGAGTAGGTGACTTGATACTTACAAAGTGCTTAAAGCTGAACCCAGCACATAGTGGGCTCATAATAAATACTGTCTCTACCCTCCCATGTATCCTATCATGCATGATCTCTCAACTATTCTATGATGTCAATTTTATTAGGTTATGAATAAAGAAACTGAGGCTTAAGAGATTAAGAACACAGATTTAATAACAGATGAAATAATACAGCCTGGTGATTGGAGACCCAGCTGTGACGAGAAGGAGGCAGAAGACAAAGCAGGAATGTGAGATGAGAGTCGGGAGCCTTCTGGTAAGTAGGGCAGACTGGGAGCAGGATTTCTGGCTCCATAGTCCATCCTTTCTTCAATCCTTTGCTGTCCTCATGTCCTAAGTTTGGGTTGATCTCGCACCAATTTGCTGCACAGCCTTCAGTAAGTCACTTGCATTTCTTTACTTACTCCAGGGTTTCTCAACCTCAGCACTATTGACATTTCAGGCCAGCGAATTCTTTATTGTGGGAAGCTGTCCTGTACATTGTAGGGTATTTAGTGGCATTCCTGACCCTTGGTGTCTCTCATGGGGCTGCCATTGGCATTTGGGGTGTGTCAGTTCTTCACTGAGCAATCAAATAGGATTGTCGCATACATTGGAAGAAGTTTAGCATCCATGACTCCCACTCTGTAAATATCAAAGAAACTGCCCATCATTGTGACAACCAAAAATCTCCATCTCACTTTCCCAAATATCTCTAAGTGGCAATACAACTCCCAGTTAAAAAACACTCCCTAATATTAATACTTACTTTTGCCTGAAATCATGTGTTTGTCTTCTCTGTCAGCAGTAGCTCCTTGAGGATGGGGACTGTTGGTCTCAATCATATCTGCACTGCCAGGACCTAGCCCAGTGCCTCGTTTACAGTTGGCCTTTGGTAAATATTTGGTGATCTATCAGAGCAGAAGCTTCATCTAGGGGGAAACTGGAAACTCAGAATTGGAAGATAAGTTAGGGCCAGATACTAAGTGACCTTGAACATGCTGAGGAACATGAGTTTTATTCTATTATGTGAAATCATACAAAATTGTCATTATTATAAGTTAAAAATGATCAGTTATCAGCAATTGCATAGGGTCCTTCCTAATATAAACCAGTATATAATTTACTTAACTTTTTATTTAAATTGAAATACCTCTTTTTAGCTTAAATACCTAACATTTTGGTGTAATCTTAAGCACTAATATTCATGAAATTATAGGTTACATGTACTGAAATTTTTTTCTTATTAAAAAGTTAAAATAATTATGATTTTTAGCAATTAATGATTATCTACATGCTGTCTAACATTATTTCATGTGCCACAAGTAGAGACAAGTCCTGCTGTAGGAAATCTATGTGATGGGGATGGATCCATTGCAGGCTGGAGGATGATGGTGGTGATAGTGAAATGAGGGTGGAGTGTGGTTTTTTTTAAAAAAGGAGGAAGAAGAGATGGGGAAGGAACTACTGAGAAAAGGGAAGCAATGGAGGAAAAAAAGAAATAAGGAGGAAAAGGAGAAATAGGAATGAGGTGAATGAGGAAAGGGAAGAAAGAGAAGAAAAGGCAGGAGATGATTGCTGTGGGCTCAAATTTGCTCCTTTCTTTTGTTCCCAAGTTCCACTCCAATGCTGCAGCACAATCAGTTCAGAGCCTGATTATCATGGCTGACATAGCATAGCTCCTGCCTATTTTTAGATGAAATTAATCATTTTCATGTGTTATTTTTGGTTCAGATAATGGCTCGAGTACACAGCAGCTTCTTCATTAGCTGCCAGCAAGAATGTAAACAAGGTTGAATCTCCACTTGGCAGGTTTTGTATTCAGCTCTGCCATCATGAAGCTGAGTTCCCTGACAAAGCTGCTTCTCCTGCAGCCCCTGAGAGATTGCAGAGGGAGACTTAAGAGTGAATGCATCGAAGGGAGCTAGAACCACTGTGACCCCATTACTCTCTTTATTTAGCTTCTTCTAAGTCAGGTGCTAAGTCAGCACTACTGACCTTTGGACTGGATTGGTTTTGTTGTGGGGGGCTGTCCCGCACATTGCAGGATGTTTAGCAGCATCTAGCCAATAGATGCCAATAGCACCCTCACCCCCACCCCCAAAATGTCACCAGATATGGCCAAATATTCCCTAGGGAGGTATCCCGGGACACCTGCAATTGAGAGCCATGGGTCTAAATCAGTAAATTGAAGCCATAACAGTGTAACCCAAATTATGGTGACACAGACTCCCAACCAGTTTATTGTAGAAATTAGAATTTCCAGGCTACCTCATATATGCAAAAGAACAGAATACTCTTATTTATCCACTCTTGCCTCCAGGTTGCTACTGATGACCCAAGTGAAATATCTTCTCTGCTGGACATAGGCTCCAGGCTTTCCACTGGTGACCACAGCTGCTACCCCCCACCTGGCCTTGGGGGATGCTTCTTTTCTCTCCTTCCTTGCTTCAAACCAGGTATTCACCATGTCCTCCTCTGGAAACTCACACAGAACATCAGAGAACCAAACGTAATTGTTCATTAGATTTTATTGAAAGCTCAGGAACAGTAGGAAAGAATTATATTAACAAGATAACCACAACTCTTGCTATGGCCTTCCCTGGCCAGTGCTAGGCTGGCTCTCCATCTCATTCCTAGCCTTTCTCCAGGGTGCCAGAGATTGCATACTCTTCCCCAAGAATCTCTCTAGCTAAGTCCATTTCATTGAAACTTGGCCAAACTATGACCCCTCCTTGCACCTAATGTCCATAAAAGGAGGCATTTTCCCCCAAGTCCAAACTCATAATCATTTCTCAAGTCCTCATGTTCCACTTCAAGAATCACCTGCTTCTAGGATGACTACTAATGGGAGCGCACACAAATCTCTGCTCCCATCCACAGGAGTGTAGCTTGATGCTGCATCCTCAGAAAGGTAACCACCCGGTGGGTGCACATCAAACCCTTCCTGAGTCTGAGCACATGAGACATAAATAGCAAAGAACAAGTCCATTTTTCTTCAGTTTCTCCTTATCAAGGTCAAAAGGCAACAGTGGGAGACAGCTCCATAAACAGGTGATTGTAATAAAACACAGAGAGTTTTCACAAAAACCAAGAGAAAAGCGTATAACCCAGGTAAGAGGCAGAGGTGAGGCATTAGGGATATAACAAAAGGTGACCACAAGTCAACCAGATAAAGTTCCCAGGGGGTTTGGTAGCAGGAAAAGAGGGACCTGATTTCCCAAGCAAAACATACCATGGTGGAAAACAGCATGATGGATTAATACAACAGTACAGACTTTCAAGGATGTAAAGGATGGACAGTGGTGAGAGATCAGATTTGGGCCAGGTCAGATTTCGACCTGAGAAGACTACAAGAGACCAGGATCTGATGACTTGATTTTAGAAGAAGATCCCAAGGCTGTTGGCTGGGCCACCCTACCACTGCCCCTCTGACAGTTGGCAACTCTGGAGATGTGCCAGCCACTCTACTCTTCAAAAAGGACCACCAACTCCAGTTTTCTCTTAAAAAGTCACTCTTAATTTTTCCAACTATAAAGAGTGGGAGAAAGAAGAAAAACTTTTTTCTTGTGTATGTTAGGCCAGAGTGAAATGACAGCTGAATAGCAGAACTAAGGTGAAGCCTAAGCAACACCACCCTGTGCCCCAGACAGCTTATTTCCTTGGAGCCCCTCTTAAAGGACCTGGCTGTGACTTTAGGACCCACACTGACCCCCGTCCTAGAGACACAAACCCACACATACACAGATACTCAGACACTCAGGCCAAGTGCAGACAAAATATCTATGTCCCCTGAAAATTTGTATGTTGAAATCCTAACCCTCAATGTGATGGTATTAGGAGTTGGGGCCTCTGGGAGGTGATTAGGTCATGAGGGTGGAGCCCTTATGCTTGAGATCAGTGCCCTTATTAAAGAGACCTCAAAGAGCTTTCTAGCTCTCTACCATGTGAGGAAAGAGTGAACAGTCAGTAGTATGCTACCCAGAAGAGGGCCCTCACCAGAACCCAACCACACTGGTACTTTGATCTCTGTGTTCTGCCCTCCATAACTTTGAGAAATAAATATTTGTTGTTTAATTCACTCAATCTATGGTGATTTGTTATAGGAGCCCACAAGGACTAAGACACCAAGTCATGGAATTTCTACCTTCCTAGAATATTTTGGACTGCTAGTCCCACCTTCACTGTCCAGTGTTGACCATGGCAGAAAAATCAAGGGGAAGAGAGATGTTGATTGTCCTTCTGTCACTTGTGCAATGCTGGCACTGTCATCTCCTTTTCAACAGCCTCCTAATTGGTGATGGCTTTCAGATAGAATTTCCTAATCCCAAACTGATTGTCACATGATGATAACAGCTTTAAAGAGAACCTAAAAGAAAAATCAAGTTGGGTTATCCCAATAGGCTTCTTAGTAAGAATAGTGACCGATATGTGTTTAAAGCATTCCCTGCAGAGGTAATGGCCAGCATGGGGACGGGAGCGGTGGCTGTTTCTACATGTGCTAGGGGTTTCCCATGCATGGGATTGGCTGTTAGTTGAGACTCTTTGTTTCAAATGGCAGAAACCCTACTAGAACTAGTTTAAGTAAAAAGACAGGGACAGGAATTTCTTGGCTCCTTGAAAACACAGAATGTGGGGAGGTGATGGGTTTCAGCTAGGGACAAAACCCTGTCAGGGCTTTTTCTCCTTTCATCTCTCAATTCTGCTTCTATCAATGTGCTGACTTCATCCTCTTCTACGGAGATAGGCTTCTTCCATGCAGCAGAGACCATGACCAGCAGCTGATCCAGAAGCACATCCTTAGAAAAAGAGAGATGAACAGATAGCATCCTGTTTGAAACCACAGTGAGAGATGCTTATTGGCCTGGCTTAGGCCATGTGTTCATTCCCAGACTAATCACAAAGGCATGAAGTTTGGGGCATTACAGTGGACCCAGGCTGGATCAGGTGTCCACTTGTAGGGTCAGAAGGGCAGAAACAGTTCATGCCTATTAGTATATACAAACAGTTTCCGATCCTAACTAAGCCAGCCCTATAATTTATAATCCAGACCCTGTCTTCTCTCATCTACTCAAGGATTTTGCATTTGAAATGATCTCACCTGTCTCTCATATCAAAAGTTCCTACCTCTTACTGGATCATTCTCATTTGTGCATGCATAAGTGCATATGTATGTGTTTGGGGAAGGCAGGAAAAAAATTAATACCTACTACTACAGGTATGGTCAATTTAAGATCCTTTGAATCTATGTAAAATTTTGGAATGTGAAAAATTAAAAATCAATTTTCTGATCCTCCTTTTGGAAGCAACATCTTTCCTGTCACTCAGAATTTCCATATAATTTTATCTGTAACCTCTTTATACTTTCTACTTCCTTGGTAACTTATTTGAGTTCCCCTGCAAAGCCATGAGTACCTGGAGATCCGATCAGGTAAGACCTACTAATTGTTCTCCTCAATGAAATTTTATTTTTACCTCTTTCTGTTCCTGTGTACTCTGCCTTCCTGCCTGTTAGCATATATGAAGACATCCTGCTCCCACTAAGCCACCCATGGTTATAATATGGACCCCATCCCCTCTCACCTACAAGAATGTTGCATTTGACCTGTCTCTTTTGTAACAATTTCTCCCTCTCATTGGATCCTCCCCATTAATATATAAAGATACTAACATATAAATAAATTCTACTATCTTAAAAGAAAAAATCTCTCCCTTAACCTCATGTTCCCCTACAACAACTGCTTTATTTTTTTTCTCTTCATAGACAAATCTATTAAGAGGGCCGACTATGTGATCTGTCTCCAATTCTTTACTTCCTTTTCTCTCTTTAACCTGTTTTTATCAGATTTTGTCTCTACCACCCCAATGAAACTACTCTTTTCAAGATCACCAACATCCTCCATGTTGCCCAATCTAATGAGTCCTCAGGTTATCAACTTCTAAGTAACATTTGACATGTAATTGTGCATACCTCCCATCCTGAAACACTATTTGGCTCTCTGACTACACATTTTTCTGGTTCTGCTCTTGCCTACCTGGCTGCTCCTTCTAGAGCTCCTTTTCTGGGTCCTCCTTGGGTTCACAACTCTGGAATATAGCAATGTGTTTGGCTTATACCCACTCTGCTCTCTCTCTGGGAAAACACATCCATGGCTTTAAATAAGATCTATGTGCTGACTACTCTAGTTCAGAATTCTCCTTTGATCATCAAGCTTGTGTTTCCAACTGCCTGCTGAATACCTTCAGTAGCACGCCTAGTCATCTTGACTTGACTGGGGCCAAAACAGAACTTCCCCACCTCCACTTCCCACTTGCTTATTTCCAATCTGCTCCATCTCATTTTTAATGATATCTCTATCATTAGCTATCTACACAGCTGTCTCTTGGTCATTTGAGTCGCCATTCAAATGTTACTTCCTTAGGGAACCCCTCTCTAACAATCCTTTACAACAGTCACACTTAGCTGGTATCTCAGGCAATCTTTACCCCACAACCATATTTTATTTTCTTTATAGCATGCTTTTAAATGGCACCATTTATTTATTTACATATATTTCTGTTTTTCACCTTCCCCCACTGGGTTGTGAAGAGGTACCATGTCTGTCATATTCCCTTTATTTCAACTCATTTGCCTGTCTATCTACAACTCTTTGATCTGTACCTGGAAATAGTAAATTCTAAATAAATATTTGTCACATGAAAAAATAAACTTGTGTCTCCCATTGTCCTTTTCTCAGTAAATGTGCGATAAGTGTTTAATGGATAGTTAGATGGATGGTATAGTGGGTAGAAGAATGACTGGCTGGCTAGTTGTCTGGACAAGGATAAATATTCAGGATCAACCAATTTAATATCTACTCATTACCAGCAAATATAGGATAACAAGATGTTCTTTCAGCTATCTATTGCTGCATAACAAACCAGCCCAAAACTTCATAGCTTAAAACAATAGTTGAGTCACTCACAAGTCTAGGAGCTGATTAGGTGGTTCTTCTAGCCCACATGGTATTGGCTGGGATGCTGACATGGCTAGGTGGAACAAACATCCAAAGTGGCTGACTCATGTGGCTGTCAGTTGAGACTTCAGCTTGGACTGCCAACCAGGGCAATTACTTTTCTCATCTTCAAGTACCTTGGGTTTCTCCCATGATGGCAGCTGGGTTCCAGAACATCCCAGGAATGACTGTTCTAAGAGAATCAGGAAAATGCTGTAAGGCTTATCCTGACCTAGCCTTGGAAGTCCCAGATGTCATTTCTGCCACATTTTATTAGTTAAGCAATCACTAATGTCAGCCTAGATCTAAGACTCCACCTCTTGAAGTGAAGAGTATTGATAGAGCCATCTCAGAGACTCTCTGCCACACCTGTAAACAAACAGCCCACTGGATATTTCAGGGATATATTTATAGATCCTGATTCTTCTGCTCTTTTTGTGGAAACTACTTTGGAAATATGCAGTAATGTGTTTTATTTTAAGCAGATCAGATCTTTCTAATCATAAATCAGTAAAGTAACAGACTTTCATAAGTCAAGCCTTCATAATTCAGTGGCTGCATATTCATTATCTGAAAACTCACTCTTCAGAATTCCTTGCCTCATTTCTGTTCCAAAAATACAATCTTGTTTCTCTTTCTTTAAACTATTATGTGTATCCTAATCAGGTTTCTGTTTTTTCCATCTCTATGTTCCTGCCACCTGTTCCCTTCCCACCACCATGTCTCCTTCTCATTAGCTCAAATAGGCTGATCCAGAAAGAAAAAGCCAGTTCTAAAATAAGAGCTAGAAACCAGGATCTGAACAACCAAATGTAGGCAGAGTATTAAGAGTCAAATTATTAATTATAAATTCTTCGCCTAGGCTGATGTCTGGAGGAGTTTTTCCTACATTTTATTCTAGAATTTTTATGATTTCATGCCTTACATTTAAGTCTTTTATCCACCTTGAATTAATTTTTGTATATGGTAAGAGGTAGGAATCCTGTTTCATGCTTTTGAATGTGGCTATACAGTTTTCCCAGCATCACTTATTGAATAGGGCTTCCTTTCTCCAGTGTATGTTGTTGTCTGCTTTGTTGAAGATCAGTTGGTTGTAGTTACATGACTTTATCTCTGGGTTCTCTATTCTATTCCATTGGTCTATGTTTCTACCAGTATCATGCTGTTTCAGTTACTATAACCTTGTAGTATAACTTAACTGGAAGTCAGGCAGTGTAATGTCTTTAGATTTGTTCTTTTTGCTTAAGAGTGCTTTAGCTACTCAGACTCTTTTTTGGATCCAAATGAAGTGTAGAATTACTTTTTTCTAGATCTGTGAAATATGACACTGGTGTTTAATGGAGATTGTATTGTCTCTGTAAATCACTTTGGCAGTATGGGCATTTTAACATTGTTGATTCTACCAATCCATGAGCATGGGATATTTTTCCATTCATTTGTGTCATCTGTAATTTCTTTCATCAGTGTTTCATAGTTCTCTTTGTAGAAATCATTCACCCCCTTGGTTAAGTACATTCCTAGGTATTTCATTTTCTTTGTAGCTATTGTAAGTGTTATTGAGTCCTTGGTTTGACTCTCAGCTTGACTGTTATTAGAATATAAAAATGCTACTGATTTATGTAATTTGATTTTGTAACTTGAGACTTTGCTAAATTAACTTATCAATTCTAGGAGTCTTTTGGGTTTTCTAGATACATGATCATATTGTCAGCAAAGAGGGACCGTTTGACCTCCTCTTTCTTGATGTGTATACCCTTTATTTCTTTCTTTTGTCTGACTGCTGTGGCTAGGACTTCCAGTACTATGTTGAGTAGAAGTGTTGACAGTGAGCACCCTTGTCTTGTTCCAGTTTTTAGGGGGAATGTTTTTAATTTTTCCCCATTCAGTATGATATTGGCTGTGGGTTTGTTATATATGGCTTTTATAATTTTGAGGTATGTTCCTCCTATGCCTAGTTTGTTGGGGTGTTTTTATCATCAAGAAAGGGTACCTGATTTTATCAAATGCTTCTGCTGCATCTATTGAGAAGATCATGAGGTGTTTGTTTTTGCTTCTTCATGTGGTGAATCACATTTCTTGTTTGCATATGTTAAACCATCCTCGCATCCATGGGGTAAAACCCACTTGATCATGATGACTTATCTTTTTGATGTGCTGTTGAATTCGGCTTGCTAATATTTTGTTGAGGATTTTTGCATCTATGTTCACAGGAATATTGGTCTGTAGTTTTCCTTTTTTGTTGTGTCCTTTCCTGGCTTTGGTAGCAATGTGATACTGGCTTTATAGAACAAGTAAGGCAAATAGAGCAACAACAAAAATAAATATACGGGACTTAGTTAAATTAAATAGCTTCCTCACAGCAAAGAAAACAGTCAAAATAGTAAATAGACAGCCTACAGAATGAGAGAAAATATTTTCAAACTATACATCCAACAAAGGGCTAATATCAATAATCTACAAAGAACTCCAACAAATCAGCAAGAAAAAAACAAACAACCCCATTAAAATGTGGACAAAAGACATGAATAGAAGTTTTTCAAAAGAAGGTAGGCAAACGGCCAACAAACATATGAAAAAATGCTCAACATCACTAATCATCTGGGAAATGAAAATTAAAATCACTATGAGAGAGATACCACCTTAGATCTGTCAGTATGGCCGTCATCTAAAAGTCAACAAACAATAAAAACAAAAACAACAATAGATGCTGGTGTGGATCCAGAGAGAAAGGAACACTTATACATTTGGTGGGACTGCAAATTAGTAAAACCTCTATAGAAAACAATATGGAGATTCTTCAAAGAAATAAAGGTAGACTCACTATTTGATCCAGCAATCTCACTACTGAGTATGCACCCAAAGGAAAAGAAGTCATTTTATCAAAAAGACACCTGTACTCAAATGTTTATCACAGCGCAATTTACAATTGCAAACATGTGGAATCAACCTAAGTGCCCATTGATTCATGAGTGGGTAAAGAAAATGGGTAGGTGTACACACACACACACACACACACACACACACACACACACACACACACCACGGAGTGCTGCTCAGTCATAAAAAGGAATTAAATAATATCTTTTGCAGCAACTTGAACAGAACTGGAGACCATTATCCTAATCAAAGTGTCTCAAAAATGTAAAAACAAACACATGCACTCTCTAATAATTGGGAGCTAACTGATGGGTTTACATGGGCACTGAGAGACATAAAGGTCATTGGAATCCAAGAAGGGGGACAAGTGGGGGTGAGGGGTAAAAACTTACTTATCAGGTACATGAACATTATTCTGGTAATGGGTACACTAAAAGACCTGACTTAAGCATTATACAAGGTGTGGATGTAGAAAAATATCTGTACCCCCTAAATAATTTGAAATTTTTAAAAAAGAATTGAATTATTAAATTAGTGGTTGAATTCTATTTACTTAGGATGCTATTGTCTTCTCTTCTAGTGTTTCTACATAATTATAACCTGTGGAGCTGCAATAAACAAGCAAAAAACCAAAAAATCTCAAGCTTTGCCCCAGACCTATGAATCAAGGGTTTAAGGGATATACCTGGAAACTGGACACCTGTATGTTTTTTAAAGATCCACAGAGGTGACTCTAATTTTGTATCAACATTAATTACCTCTTCCAAGTGTCAAGATACCATATTTAAAGGAGAACTTCACTCTTTTGCAATTGTGGTTTATCTTATTAGAACACGCTTACTATTTTCCCATTGAAGAAATGGTTGAAATAATTGCTTATGCTTCCCAGTGTGTTCTATATCCCATATGATCGTATTTATACATGTATAAAGGAACTTAATAAGAAGATAACTTTCAATATGCAAAGATTCTCTTTCCAGGCATCTTTTCAGTGTTGATCCTAATCTGCAAAATACATTGACCTCACAAGAACCAATTACAGCCAGATTCTCACTGTGCTGAATTTCCTCAAGTGCACTCCTGTAAGTGGGCCACAGCTGCAACCAGCAGATTTTATACTTCTCGTGTTCCCGCTGAGGGTGAAATGTGCTGAGGCCAATAACCTGGTGAATAATTCATTTTCCCAAAGAACAATTTGTAAGACTCAGAATTGCTTTTTGCCAAAATAAAGAGCAAATTTAAAAGATAGTAATATTTTCTGCATGTATGTAACCTTTTATAAATTTCTAATCACTCTCCTAACAGTGAGGGTAATGACCATAGCTAATATTTATTAAAAGGCTTGTACTAAGTGCTTCAACATGGATCATGTCACTTAATATTTTTAATATTCTGAGGTAAGTATTATGGTTTTTAATCCCTCTTTTCCAGAGGAAGAAACTGAGACACACAAAAGTTAAGTAACTTTCCCAAGGCCATACCGCATTTGAATTCATGTCATAATCATCATGCTAGAATGCCATCTATTTCCATATGTCTCTTTATCAGTCTATCCATGGATTTAGAGATAGATAGATAGAAGCAGAGATATAGACTCATTTGATAATCACCAAAACCTTGGATGATAAAAAAAATCACATATTTTGGTTCCTACTTTTAGATGAGAAAACTTAGGCTGCATATTTAAGACAAGCTGCCCAAGTAACACATTAGGGAGGCAAACTCATTTTTCTGACCTAAGTCCTGTGGTCTTCCCACAGCACTGAAGCAACTCCAACAGAACCAGAGGGATTTCTCTAAGTCTTGCCTTACAGTGTGAATGGGAGTTTGTGTGAGTTGAGGGTAGGTATGGCAACATTCTTAGCCCTACAATGACATTTTCAGCCAAGAAGAAGAATGCTTTATCAAATCCCCATCAGCCTAAGACTAGATTGTACCAAGATTTTGCAATATGAACATAATGTTCCCTACCGTCCAGGATCTAATCCTTTTTCATCGGGGAGCACATTTGCAAACAATACTCCTAACTGATGAGGAACTGGATCCAACTCTTACTCCACACACCAGGACCTTTACACCGCCTTGGAGACAACAGCCCTGAGGTCAAAGGGCTGTTCCATGTCTAACCACTGAAGCTCTTGCTTGAAGGAAGATTTCCCAAAATGAACCCCCAAAGAAACTGAAAATGGCATGAACGTACATCCTGTTACTCAACACTCCCTGGGTTTCATAACGTGAAGTCAGGAAGAAAAGGTGCCAACATTCCTGAATGTTATAATCATTAAGGAGCAAACTCTTAATGTTCCCACACTTGAACGTTAAAGAGATGGGATCATTCACTCTCTTCCTTACTTATGGAATCACTGCAAAACCATATGGGCTGAATTAGGCATGCAAAGCTAATACTCCCTGTCATTCCCTCTGGGGGGCCTTTGGGGCTCATCCCAGGCAATTGGCTTTAAAGACAAGGATATCCTCTTTGGAAACAGTCATGAGCCCTGACATTAATAAACACTTTCTAACTTCAAAGCATATTTATAACCATTGCCCTAATTAAATGTCATAACCACCGAAAGAAGAGCCAGGCTTCATCATTTCCACTTTACAAATGGAGAAACTGAGGAAGAGCCTATGGAATAGAAAGCCATGTCCTCCCTGATTGTGGAATCACTGGAGTATTTAATCAGTTTTAGACTTAACTAAAATGTTAAAATTTAAATCATTTTTAGGCTAAACTAAACTTAAAGTTTGATTTTGTTTCTTTTACCATTTGGTGAGAGCAAACCTAGGCATTTAACTGTGTACTATGATGGTTAAAAACACCAGACATGGTTGTTTGGCCTCGGCCTAGGAATTAAACTTCTCTGAGCTTTAATTTCCTCATCTGAAAAATAGAAATAATGACAGAGTCTACCATAATGTCTTCTGTTGGATTAAATAATGAATGTTAGGTTCGTGACACACAACTAAGCACTCGGTAAATTTTAACAATTTAAGCCAGGTTCTCCTCCTTCAGCCACTTGTTCATTCATTCATTCATTCATTCATTCACTAGTACCAATTGATGTCCCACTGAGTGCTGAGAATTGTGCTGTCCACAAATGTCACAGCAGTGAACAAGACGGAACAGGTCATTTCCTACACATGGAACGTATGTAATTTATAAGTCAAGTCACACAAAATGTGGATTATTCTCCATTGTTGATTTTTATTTTATCTCATCGTTTTCTTGGCTAAAAGAGCTCTGGGATTGTTCTCCCACCTGGACCGTGGCAGTCATTGCAAGGGGTGAGGCAGCTTTGACGGAGTTCTGCTAGCAAACACTTCAGAATGCCGTTTCTGTTGGCCTTTTAACTGACGTGATGATGCGACACAACAGTTAAAGTCATCTAGAATTTGACACCTGGATATTTCTGTCCAGCATGCAGTCAGGGAAGTCTGCCTTAGGTTCCTGTTGTTTGCAGGCACTGTTCTGGGTGCTGTGATGAGGAGGAGGAGCAGGACGGGAGTTCAGGCAGCTGTAAGGCAAATTGAGGCCATGCAGCCTTAGTAGTATTTTTAAAAGACACACTATCTGTCAGTGTGGCCTTCCAGCAAGAGGATTCAGGGTGAGCAAACACGTGAAGGCTCTGTTCACTGCAGCTTCTTGTTTGGGGATCTCCATGGTCTCAGTATCCCCAACTCTTCTTCTATACCCTTACAGTTACATTTTTATGTATTTACATAGTTTAATGTGTGTGCAGGTGTATACATGTGTACATAAAACATATGTATATATGTTGCAACAAACAAATGCTTGTTGGATAATAACCAGAGGAGATACTTATTGAGAGTTTACAGGCCAGAAATGCTGATGGATATATCCTGACATATTAATATATTAGCACATTTAATCTTCCTGAGATTCTTAGGAGGTAAGTATAATTATTTTTCTCACTTTACAGAAAAGGAAGCTGATGTTCAGAGTTACGAAAATTTGCTCTTGGATTATAGCAGTTGGAATTCAAAGCCAGGTGTGCCTCACTATATTCGAAAGCTCACTATACCAAAATTTGCTCTTGGATTATAGCAGTTGGAATTCAAAGCCAGGTGTGCCTCACTATATTCGAAAGCTCACTATACCAGAAGGGGTGCAAGGGAGGGAGGGAGGAAGGAAAATAAGGGGGAAAGGAAAGAGGGAAAGACAGGAGGAGGGAGCAAGTTAGGCTTGTTCAGCAGCTCTAAAGCATGGCAAAAATGAATGCTATAACTCATACACACATTTTAAGGTCCAAGAGTTTAGTGTTTAGACCCACTGAGAGGAGATGAGGAGAAACCTATCAAGAGAAGATTTGGGATGAGGAAGAAAGAGGTGACGGAGGTAGAAACAGAAGTGTAGCTCCAGCCCTCCGAGCCTCACTCAGGAGGGCTAAGCGCCCCGAGCTGCAGCGGAAATCATTTCCGGGGGGAGGACAAACGGATATCTGACACCTCCCCTGACCCAGTGCCCTGAGCCCACCGTCCAGGTGGAGGAGTCATCTCCATGCAGCCAAATCTTTCCATCCTTTAATACCTAAGTGAAATTCCTCTTCCTCCAAGAAGTCTTTCATGAAAATACCAACCCCCACTGCCCTCTCCCTTGTCAGAAGCCCTTGTAATTATAAAATTGGCAATAGTTGATATTTAGTAAGTTTTCACCATGCTCTAGGCACCACGTTAAACCTGTTCCATGTATTATTATTATTATTATTTAGGCATCACATTTTTAATCATCACAGAAATCTTTGGAGGAAGTTGCTTTTTATTCCCATTTCATGGAGACCGTAACGGTTGAGTCAGTTCCCAGTGTCGCTTCTCTCCCCAGAAGCAGAGCAAAGTTGCCAACCCAAAGCCCACTTTTGTTCCCCTGTAGAACAGCCTTCCTGGTGGCCGACTGCTTGAAGTTTTAGCCAGAAGTCAAGGCAGCAAGGACGGAAGGAACTAGTGACCAGTCTGAGGCAGCTCCAGAAGGGCTCCACGGTGGCAAGCAGCAAGAGAGTGAAAGACTCAGTACCTGGAGGCTTGACCTGCTCTGAAAAGGGCTCTGCTCAAAGGATGATACCAGGGGGCCTGTCAACAGGAATCAGAGATGCATATCCAAGGGTAGAATCTAATTTCAACTCCAGACATTTCATGAAACAGAATGCAAGGCAACAATCATTCGCTAAATGGAAAATTAAAGGCATAAATAAAGTCAAAGCTTAAACCAGTGAGGCAAAAATCACACGGGCTCCAATTTCTTTTTGCTGCTTGTAGCTGCCAGTTTGAGAAGAACACATGGGGATAGTAAAAATATGAGCTCAGTGTACCACGGTTGATCGATAGTGATGCCTCTGACCCTCCCTTCGCCAGGATTAGCCCTTCCCCGCCCACTACCAAAACCCAGCGAGCTGGATGGAGCAAGACTTGTGAGAAAGGGCCCCCTGTTCTCTCCATAGGAACTTCACTTTCCTGTGAATGAACTCCAGGAACTGAGTAAGTTCTGGTAAAAAGCACTTTATTTCCCCAGATGCCTTGTCTCTCCACTTCTGCCAAAATACATTTCTTAAGTGATCCAGCCACAAACACACACACACACACACACACACACACACACACACACACACAGTCTCTTGGTACTTTTGAAATACCGACTTAGCCCCTTTTCTAAATCCCCGTCTCCAATTAAGGCTTCCTATTTAATAGATAAGTGGTGACACATGACAGCGTATAAGCCAGTCTAAGTCTTGTTTCCCTTGGGTACGTATGTAAGACACTGGGTCAAATGTCAACCGCTCTGGGCCGTGTTTTACAAGCACTGCCTAATGAGATCAAGCTCCGCTTGTGGCTTCTTCCCCTCCCTCACCCTCTGTATTCCCGCTGTCCTTTGAATTCTTCCCCACAGTATCCCCAAATCTTTCCCCTTTTCTTTATCTCCACTGCCTCTTTCACTTAGATCCTAGCAAAGTTTGCCATTTCCACTCCACCCTCCACACAGCTGCAAGAATGGCTTTTCTAATCCACCAATCTGATTACATTTTTTTTCCTTGGGTCAAAAAACATGACGGGCTTCCCATCGCCTATAAGATAAAGACTATCCTTTGTGGCATACCAGGACCTTCACCAGCACTTCCCTTTAACCTGCCCCACCCCTGATGCCATGCATTTATCTTTTCACTCATTCATTCAAAAACATAAAGTATCCACTATGTGCCAGGTATCGTTCTGGACACACAGCCAAGCTAAACTTCTCCTTCCCCAACACTTCCTGCCCTCTTACGACATTGCTCTCTCTCATAATGTTTTCTTTGCCAGGAAAGTTTCCATCTCTCCTCCATCAGATTCTCATCCATCCTTCAAGGTCGCCTTTTCCTGGTGTGTTGCCTGTGAAGTTTTGCCTAGGACAAACACAGATGTATGTGCACGCACACACACGTCCTGGGCAGGCTCTCGCCTTTGTATCTCCACTCACCCACCGTGTTTGCACAGATTGACAATGTTAGGGATCGTGTTGGGGAAATTGCTGTCTGCCTATCTGTTTCCTTTGTAAGGTAGAGATTGTGTCAGCCTCAATAAAATGCAGGAGAGCGTTTAATTCTTTTCTGTATGCTTAACTCACTACCATAGAAAGTGCCTGTGAATATTTGTTGGTTGACACCTGATTCTACCATCTCCCAAAGAAGCCACTTTTCCATTCCAAGCTGTTCTGAGGGGTGGGCAAGATGAGTGGCTACCTACCCAATGTCATTTGACAGGTCTTTCCCATTGTGAAATGTTACCAGCACCACCCTCCACCCAGTATCTGAGATTGTACCATTAGCTGTTTAGTTCTGATACACACCACATTTTTCTCTCTCCAGTCTCATATTTTGATCTAGGATAACACAGTCCTTAAGAACACAGAATCTGAAGTCAGAGTGTCTGAAAGCAGAGTGAACTTGCCTGCTTTGCCAGGCAACCTGACATCATTTCCATCATTCATTCATAAAATAGGGGTCCAAATAATACTTACCTCACAAGGGCGGCTGTGAGGATTTAGGAAGGTAATACTCAATGAATTGCTTGGAATAGTAACTGGCACAAAATAAGTGCTAACTATATCTAAATTATTAGCTGTCATTGGTGTGGTGGATGTTCTTATTTTCTGCTCAGCCCTACCTTCATCCTCCATACTAAGTTTTTTACAACATTGGACTCACCCTTCCCTTTCGGGCCTTCTTGCTATTCCTTGCCCTGAATGCCTCTCTCTTTAGTATGTTCATTCTTCAAGATGGAGCTCAAGTCTCCTTCATGAAGCCACCCCAGACCATTCCTCACCTGGACAAAGGTGACCCCTCTGCCATTTGTCTCCCCCCTGGATCCTGTGCACTCCCTGATCCCGGCATTTACCAGCCCAGGCTTACTGTCCTTCTCCCCCATTAAGTCCGGAATGCTGGGACTGCAGTGACAAGGTCTGTGCACTGAGCACAGCCTTACTGAAGTCCTGCCCTGCGTCAGGCACTGGGCACCTCCTGAGGATACCACGTAGCTCACACAGAGTCCCTGTCCTCAAGCAACAGACAAGAAAACACCCTTACGATCTGCAGTGGTGATAAATGTGGTATTGTACGGGCAGTTTGGCGAAGTCCCTGCCCCAGCACAGTCTTTGGCAGCTACTGGGGAATGAGTGAAGAGAGGAGGGAGGAGAGTAGAAGGGCCAGGAAAAGGAAAGAAGGGAAAGGAAGAAAGATAGGGAAGGCGAGAGGAAAGAAAAAAAGAAGTGAATTGGGACCTTGGAGGTACTTTGGTTGTCGAATGTCCCATTATGAAAAGACATCGTTTCCACCACCGCTGCACACACTTTATTGCTGATGCCTTTAACACAGCACTTCCTAAAGAGTGGCTACCATGGCACAGGAGGCAATTTGTCATAGTGTGTGGATGCAAACTTTAAATTCTTATAATTATATATTTTAACTTGTGTTAGTACTACGTTTCTAGCCTTTCGAACCTGTCCTTTCACAGATATGAGTGAGTTTAAACAAACTACAAGTCAGAGAAATCGGGGGGGCTCTGGTTTCATGCCTCACCTAGAAAGGAGCTTCTGGGGACAAAAGGCCTAGGGCCACCACCAAGAGAAGGGGACAGCTAAAAGCCAAGATTGCAGAAGTCAAAGGCACATCTTCGGCCCCTCAGCCTGCCTGACCGGCACCCTTGGTGTATCCGCCCCACACTCAACATTTAGAAAAGGGGCTCCCCACCAGTTTTTCATCAGCAGACTTCAAAAGTCCCACTTATAAACACGCTCCCATTTCATAGACGGGGAGATAAAAGCCAGAAGTTAAATGAGTCATTAATATTTCACTGGTTTAGGCTCAATCTATCTATAGAAAAGGTAGCCTGACCAGGTATACTTTTTAAATAAACTTTGTCATTCCCCCCTGCCCCCACAGAACTTGTACCAGAAAACAGCTTATGTGGGTAATTCTTCTCTAGCCTAAATCTCAAACCCCCAAGGAATCTCATCTGGACTCAGCATTTCCACATAAGCAATATGAAGAGAAATGGTGCAATACCTCATTAATATCTTTCTTGGCAGAACATACCTTCAAAACATATATATCAAGCTATAGTCATGATGGGATCACACCTCATTTTAAACAGCACACAGGACTCTACTACCTGCGGGGTATTAGCCCTGGGAAACAAGCAGCTTCCAAAAATAAAAATGTCCAACCTGCTCATTATCTTGCAAATAAATGACTTTGTACATCTTCCTCTTTTTCTCATGCTTACTTTTCCCTCATATTGTGCCAGGCTTCCTGTACCCTGTTATTGTAGGATATTGTTCTGACATGCTATGACACAACATAGTATAGTTCAGTGAATATTGACACAACCAAAGCAAAAACATATACACAAAAAGAACAAATCGAAGACTCTCCCTATTAATTCAGGTAGCAGATCAGCCTGAGGCCAGACAGTGACGTACTTGAATAACCATCAGTACACCACAGATTTCCTACTATCTTCAGCTGAGCATTAACCCCGGTACCCGAGCAAGAACTCCTTTGAACCCGGGGTGTCCCTTGATACCATGCTCAGGTAGTTTGTCCGGTAGATTGCTCTACTACTCCTGGCTCAGGCCGAACGTCCATACCTGGAGGACCTCACCACTGGTCACTGCCAAAAGCCACAAGTTGAGTGAAGATGGGCAATTGGTTTTAAGACTTACTGGTTGCTGGACTAAATTAAACTGAGTTTGATGCATCTCTAACCCCTTCCTAGTGTAGAAATTGCCTTGTGTGTTATTAGACACAGTCTTATTTGGAACTGGCAATGAAGCTGCTTTCCTGGCTCTAACTCTTCAACTGGTTGGTCAACTCCTATTCTCTCTTCAGATCTTTGTTTGAAAAACACATCTTCAGAGAAGTCACCCCTGACCCACCCAGGCTAAGTCACAAGGCTTTCTTACAAGCTCTCGTAACACCATATGCCTTTCTTTCAAAATCGGCACTTTCAGAAATGTAAGTGTACATTGATTTGGGTAATTATTTGAATTATGACTGTTTCTTTTTCAGTCTGTGAGCTCCCTAAAGGAAGGTCCTTTATTCCTTGTTGCATTGTCTGGTAACTATCATGCCTAACACACAATAATCTCTCTTCTAAGTGTGAGCCTTTATATATGTGAAATCTATTTGTTACATTAGTGTAACTTGAACTAATACATTTCTTAGGTCCCAGTGATTCTCAGCTAGAGGAGAATTTAGAGGCTGTATGAGAATCTCATGGGAGAAGGGACAGTTTGAAATGCCTTTCCAAGTGACTAAGACATTTACACCTCCATGTCCACCCCCCATTATAATCACCATCCTATATACTTCCCATGGTTTACAATGAAAGCAGAGATTTAAAGACATATTTGATTATGATTAGATAGCAGGATTGGGGAGTGTATGGAACACACACATTCACCCACATGCGTGGCCACAGTGTCATAAGTGATCATCACCATTCTAGTCCCTGTGGAGGAGAAAGAGATGTGAAAAAATGGTTGGTGCCCTCAAAAGAGACAGCACAGAATTCGAGTTTTTTCTTTTTATTATTTTTTTTATTTTTTTTATTCCAGGGTATTGTGAGGGTACAAACCCTACAGTTACACTTTATGCCTTTGCCTCACCCAAGTGCGGGTTTAAGGCAGAATTCGAGTTTTAAAAAGACTAGCCTTCTAAGTGACTTACTAGCAGTGAGACCCTGGAAGAATTATTTCACCTCTATTTTTCTTTATTTGTTAAAAAGGGGTTTACATTTGCAACTCAAAAATCTGTAAGTTTACATGATTTGATTCATATAAAAAGTCTGATGGAAAAGAGAGACATTCATATCACAGATTACAGCCAAGTGTTTCATGTGCTGTGCCAGAGTTAGGTACAAGGGCATAGCCTCTGGGGTTGAATAGTAAAGAGGAAGGGAAGATTTATAGTAGGAAATAATCCCCAATCCCAGAGCCAAATGTGGGATTCAAATGAGAGAGGCTACAACAATTCAGAGATGATCAGATAGAGTTTCCTGGACACTGTTAGTCTTGAACCGAATGCTGAAAAATGAATACAAAGTCAGAGAACAGGAAAGCTAGTATGAGACCATTGAATTATCATAAAACATTTCTGGAACATCCGTTAAAATGCTAGGTACTCTAAAGTTTGCAAAGCTGCTATAGACTCAGAGAGGGAGTGTCAGCAGAGACCCCCACAGTGAAGGGGAACCACTTGGACTGGAAGTCGAAAACCAAAATTCTAGACTCTGTAATTAACTACATATTTGACCTTGGAAAATCACACAAACTTCCTCAGCCTCATCCTTCTCATCTGGGAAATGAAGGTAGCCTCAAAATGATTTCCGATTTCTTTTCCTGCTCTTAAGGTGTGAGATTCCATTTCCATGGTCCTCCTGCCTTTTTTTAGCAGCTGCACCACTCCATTTAGCCTGCAGGGGGCACTAGACTGGAGATTTAAAAACCTGATTTCTCTTCCCAGCTCCACCCCTGACCAGTTGTGTGACCCTGGTCAAATTGCTTAACCTCTCTATATCTCAGGTCCCCATCCATAAAACAGAGGGATGAACAAACTCTCCTCCTACCACTAAGGGGTGTAGCCAGAGTTAATACCCTCATCGTCCTTTGAGCTCAGCAGATGAAAGGCACTGAGAAAAGTACAAAGAATTTTTATGTGCTATTGACTTTATTGTATTTTATGTGGGGGAGGGAGTCTGCCTCAGCTGGAAAGCTGCTTTCTCTGAATCAAAGGGCAGGAACCCAGTAAGTTTCTCAGGATTGGGGCCTTAGACTGGGCTGTGTATATAGACAGTGCCAGCTAACCCCACAGTTCAGTTTCCTTTAACCCGGCGCTCCAGGCAATAACTGTGCAACTCTGCAATTTAACAATGCGTTCTTTGTCCCACAACTGTTCTCATTTCGCAACTGCCCAGGTAATATGTTTGGGCCTGTAGGAAGAGTGAAATAGTTAATGAAGGAAGGGTTTGGCATGTCCTACATAGGTTCTACTAGCAAGTCCCAACAAGAAGACATTTTCTCTCTCCTCGTTCCCGACCTACCCCCAAAATGTACAAATGTCACTACCAGGAATGAGCCCTCTTTCCCAGCAGGCTGTAATACCAGTTTGCCCTTTATCAATGCATCGGTAAGCTGTGTTTTGTTTATGGTTTTATGCCATCTATTTTCCCAGGGATATTATGTTTTCTAAAGAGCCCTTGGGTTTGCATCAGCTTTTAAAGCTACCAGCAGCACCATTTCAGTTCTTAATAAGCCCTTAATATGGTATGAATAGGAGAGCTATTAGACTAAAGATCCATAATCGCCCCTGAGGAAAACATCCATCACCAACCTTTATGTGGTCCCTGAACCTCTAAAAGGTGTCATCTCTCTGGGGTGTATGTAGTGAGAGCTTTCTCTGGGAGATGCCAAGAAGCCAATGCATTAGATAGGGCTTAGAAAGGTATTTTCTAACCATTACAAATTGCCTAGTCTAGCATCTCAATTTCATCTACGTGATGAGCCTTAATTAAATTTCTAGAGGTTTGATCCTTTATCCCCAGATGTGGCACTGACAGAGATTGCTGACATAAATAATGTGTGCTCCAAGTGCTTGCCAGACTCCTGCCTCAGCCAGGACAGCTGTGGCTTTTTGAATGTCATTCCCAAGATATCCTAGAGGGGCTCAGCTTCCCCCTTTCCACTCTGGGAAGAAAGACTTGAGCAATATCAGCCCACATGACACTAATGCATCTTGACAGAGCACTCCCATTGGACAGGTGTGCTCCCTGCAGACACCTCCAAGAGAGAAGGAGCCTGCCGTCTGTAAGTATGGTCTCGCCAAACTGAAGGCATTTCTTGCATGAGTCTTGAATCTCATGTGCTTGAATAAGGCTTCTTTTCAAAACTGTACACACACACATACGCACCTGAAAACTTTATCAGGGTTTGCTTTATTTGACTATAATATTCCAGGAAACAGTCCAGGTAGCAGAATTTTCTCCCAGTGGCTTCCTGGTTCCTCATTCCTGACTTGCTTTCCTGCTGTCAACTGGAGCCAGCCAGAGAGGCATTCTCACTCTAGAAGCTGTTAGCTCATTACAGCCCAGGCTGATCTCAACTGGCTCTGAGTGTGTTTTATTCTGAAGGTTGGCTGGTAAAAGCCACCGCAAAAGATCTGCCAGGGCACACACCACCCTGTGCAGACTTCTACCCCAACCCTGTACTGAACTTAACTGACAGCCCTACCTATTTGTTCAAAGGAGCTTTTACTGTAGGCAACAGAAGGTAATGAAAAGAACACAGGCATTTGAACCTGGCAGACATAGACTCACATCTGGCTCTGAGACTTGCTCACCATGTGACCTTGGATACATTACTTCACCTCTGAGTCTCAGTTTCCTCACTTGTGAACTAGGGATACTCAAACCTTCCTCACAGGACAGGAGAGGCACACACAAATTCACATCCATCTCTCCATTTCAAGTGATTCAGCCGCACCAGGACCAGTGTGTCTCCCCTGGGCCGGCCTTTCAAAGTATGCACAAGGCAGTCTACAAATGGCCGAAAAAAACAGAAGAGACACTTTGGCAAAGCAGTTGCCAAGAAAAAAAAAAATGATGAAACACAAAAGCCATTTTCGTTTTCTTCCTGGTAGAAATCCAGTTGAGGAGAAGAATGTTTCTTTGATTCCATATGCTGCTATTATTCCGAGAGCTAGGAAACTTATGTTTACCCAACACAGTAGAGTTTGCACGGTGGGTCCATGTCTGTGATACTTATTTGAAACCCAGTCTCGATTTAGTAGGACTGAAAATTGCCACCACTTCACAAATGAGGAATCTAAAGCTGAAAGTGGTTAAATAACAGTCCCAAGTTCACATAGGTCTAAGTGGTGGATCAAGGAATAAGGCCATAGTCTATGAATCGAAATCAGGGTAACTTCTCCTCTGTTGCTCTGCCTCTCTTACTCTCATTGGCCTGTGGGCATTCAAGATATTTTTCTGTTTATTAAGTGTTGGAGGGGAGTATAAAAAGTTAGCTGCTGGCACAAAGCAAACAAAAGAAAATCTCAAACCTATAGCCTTATTTCCAGCACAAGAAGGATGCCATGGCATGGCAAAGTCCCATGCAAGCTGACACCACCTCCCTTGCTAGTTTCTTCTCTCACCCCTTCTTTCTGACCCTCTCTTTACACACAGAAAAGCACTGGTCATTTTCCAAGGGTTCCATGTTCCCTAGCCTCTTTGACGTCTCAGAGTCTGGACTTGTGCTGTCTGGAATGCCCTTTACATGTCGCAGCCGGGCACATCCCAAGTCGGCCTTCAGCACACAGCCCACACTTGAAAAGCACAATCCCAAATCCTCCAGCAAGGCTGGGCAAAAAGAACCAAGGCCTTAGAACCCGACAGATGAAACTTTCATAAGAGCTCCTAATCCTGGCTGTGGGCCTCAGGGAAGGCTGCTTTACCTCTCTGCAAATGAAGGGAAAATTATATTGTCCCTCCAGCAGCTGGGGAATTTTCAACAAGACCACCCTCAATGCAGGCAGCACAGCATTGCTGCTCAGTGCTACTCGAGAATGCTGCTCTATTTACCCTCATTCCTGCTTCCTCTGTTCTCCAGAGAATTGTGTATGCCCACCTACTGCAGTGCCAATCACACTGCATTGCAGTCATCTGTTTGTGTCCTTCTCACCAGACTACTAGTAAGTTCCTCAGAGACAGAAGAATAACCATTTTTATCTCTGTGCCCAGCACTCAGCTTGGCATACATTAGGCATTTGCTATATAGTGAATGAAGAAGCCATCCAAGAACAGGAAGTTGTACAGAAAATGTTTGCCTTTCTTAGTCTATGAGAAAAGTATGTTATCTCTGATTTCTTTAGACCAGCCTTGTCTGAACTTCAGGTGACTTTCAATGTTGGTTCTGACTGGATGGCTTGAGCTAGCATAGATTTCTCTGTCAGGAATTTCCCTCCTGCATTCCATGAATATCTGTGCTTGTGCACAAAGTTGGAGGGTAAATATCTGAGTAGGGTTCATCCCTCCTAGATCCGGCAGCCCAGCGTACATACAGCTGAACAGTTCTTCAGCTTGGCCAGGAATCCACATATTATAAAATTGACATAAAAAAATAGGCACTGGCCAGATGGAATGGAAATCAAGCAACGGATCTAAGGGAAACAGGAAATGGAACCAGAGACACAATTCTCTGCCTCTCATCCCTTTGTGTCCATCTTGTTCTGAAAATCTAAGTTCATTTGGGATCATTGGAGATTGGGTGACCATAAAACCACAGATTATTTATCCTCTCTTAACACCAGTCTTTTCATCAATGAAATGGGGAGATCATATTTTCCACAAAACAGAGACATTATGTGGCAATATCCTCACCCTGTCAAATAGCTATTTCTGCTGCACAGATCCAGCCTTGAGTGGTATCTACTTTAGTTGCAGAATGACTTTGAGAACATTTCATCAGCAGCATTAGCAGATGGGTCAGTATTACCTCCTGCATGGCCCCAAGAACAAGACCGAACAGCACTGTTCGTACTTTGTCACTATGGTGGATACATTTGGTCCTCTATTTTAAAACAGGATGCTGCAGGATAAAGATGCACCACCTGTTTGAAGACTGGAAGATGCTGGGATGGTCTCTAGGACAACAGCATTCCAGGTACAGGGTCCTTGAGGAAGAGAGGAACTTTTTCTAAGCTCTCAAATGCCCATTTTGAAAAGATGCATGGTCTAACTGGCTCTGTAATTTAAAAGGACACTTGGTAACATTATGGAGGATGGATTAGAGAAGGGCGACAGTGGTTCTGATCAGAATAAGAGATGATAGGGTCCCGACCTAGGACCACTGCTACTGGCAATGGGAAGAAGAAGGATGCTGCATAAAGTACACTTTAGAAGTGAAAGCCACATGGGTTGGGGACTGAGTTTATAAGTGGAGAGAGAGGAGAAAAGGTAAAGGGGCAAAGATAGTTTATATTAACACAATTAAATATTTTACAAGCCTTCTTTACCTAAGAAGCCCCGATATGGATAAACTCACCCTTGTGTGACAAGCACTTTGTCAAAATAATGTTTGTTTGGTAAGCTTTCCTTCTTAAGGTATCTTGTTTTATCATTTATATCACACCAAAAATACTGGATTAAGTAGTGAAGGTGAGTTGGTCATTAAGCAAGGGGATTTGATTGACCACTCCAGCTCTTGGAAGTCATTTCTACAGTTCAGCACATAAGAACTCTCGCCTACCTGGAATGGTTGGAATGGAAGCAGGCCACTGCAGACTTCCTCTAATCTTAGAGCACCAAGGTTACAATCCCGAGGCCAAGGTTGTAAATTCCAACCCACCCAGGACAGATACTGTGTTGAGACTCATCTGTGTGCTAAGTGGGCATCTCCAAATAGAAGCTTGGGGCGGGTCCAACAGTCAGCTTCTGTTTTGCTTTTTAGTGTGATGGAAACAGCTGTCCTATCTTTGTAGAGTTCAGGAAGGAAGGAAAGAAAGAAAGAAAAGAAAAGAAAGGAGAGAAACAAAGAAAGAAAGAAAAAGAAAGAACGAAAGAAAAGAAGGGAGGGAGGAAGGAAGGAAGGAAGGAAGGAAGGACGGAAGGAAGGAAGGAAGGAGAAACTGAGTTCAGAAGCACTAGAGTTAGTGCACAGGAAAAAAAGTATATTCCCCAGGACGCCCCAAGGAAGGATTCTCATAGGTAATAAAGAAAAATAAATAGGAGGGAGATCATTGTCAGACAAGTTTGGGAAACACAGGGCTTGGGTGGGGAAGCTGCACGGATTGACACATCAATCAGGCTCTCAGCAGGCAATAGGGGACACTCAACTTAAGGTAATTTGAAAGGAGTTTTAACAAAACACTATTTACCAAGTGTGAACAAGGTATCAGGAAACCTTAAGAATACTGCAACCCCAAGGTTAGTTATAGATTTACACTCCAAGACTGGAAGGGGCAAGGGGTCAAAACGTTTGCTGTAACCTG
>RJWJ010003688.1:0-83452 GCA_004363605.1 Indri indri | reverse complement strand
TGAGCGGCAGGATGTGGGGGAGGAGAGAGGGGAAGTCGAGGCTGACTCCCTGGTTTCTGGCCTCCACCACTGGCAGGATGGAGGTCACTTTTACTGAGACAGGAAAGGCTGTGGTTTGGGGGGCGGGGAGAACAAGAGTTCAATCTGGGACATTTCAAGTCTCTGCTCTCACGCAAGCCAGTCTGGCGAGGGAGACAGACAGTCGGCAAATCCTTGCAAAATGTGGATTCAACTGCAATGATGCTGAGGGCTGGGCGAGGTGACCCAGGCGGGGCATTCAGGGAAGGCTGCCTGGAGGAGGCACATCGGAGCTGAGGAGCTGGGACAAGTGAGGGAGGCGGTGAAAGCTGCCACCTCTGCGTGTCCCCTACATTCCTCATCACTTCGCCTCCCACCTCACACCCAGTGGGGACAGAGCCCAAGAAGAAAGGCAGTGTGGCTTCCGAGGTTAGGAGATCTGGGGTCAGAAAGACCCAAGTTCAAATCCCAGACCCAACCCTTTCTTGCTGTGTGGCCTAGAGCTGGTGACTTCACCTCTCTCTGCCTCCGTTTCCTCGTCCCTAAGAGAAAGTGATTCTACCAACTTCGTGGGGTGGTGTGAAGCTCTGGAAATCCAGAGAGACACCCCACGGCCACCACCGCCAGCCTCAGTGAGAAGCCGCTTTGTCAGGGAAGCTGGAAGGAGACGGGCAGGGAGTGGCCGGACCCGCAGGGCTGAACCACAGGCCCGGCCACGGGGTCCAGGCAAGCCTCCGGCCTCTCCGAGGCCCTGGCCAAGTGCACGGCGGCCTGTGGGATTTTCCATCACCTCAAAGTGGGAACTCCATGGAAACGCGCAGCCTCCAGCCTGCCGCAGGGCGAGGGTATTTTTCCAGAGAAAGGCCAAATTTAGCGTTCAACGGCTGCGCAGGGTGGCACGGGCCACTGCCCTCCGGAAAGAGAAGGGGACCGACTGGTCAGCAGGCAACAAGAACCTACTCTTGTCCCCAGCTCCGGGGAGCCAGGCGCCTGCTGGCTGGCTGCTCCCACAGCTCCTGCCTCCAGAACACACTGATTCTGCTGGGAGTCTGCTCATTCTCGCGCTCAACAGATGAGTATTCGGCACCGACCAAGGGCCAGCATTGTCCTAGGCCGCGGGGATAGAACATGCACAAAAGTGACAAAGCTCCTGTCCTCACAGAACTGACATCTAGGGGTGGGCATGGCCAAGGCGCAGGCCATTAACAAAAACAAACTGGATAAGCATTACAAAGAAACGCAAGCAGGAGGAGGAGATGGGAAGTGGGGAGATGGCTGCTATTGTAAACACCCAGGCCAGGAAAGGCCTCTCTGATACGGGGATGTCCAACTGAGACCCAGATGAAGTAAGGGAAGGAGCCACAGGATACCAGGGGACAGCACAGCCCAAGCCGTGGACGGCAAGTGCAAAGGCCCTGTGGCAGGGGCCTGCTTGGTATGTCTGAGGGCAGCAAGGAGACCACCATGGCTGGAGCAGAGCCAGTGAGCAAGACTGGAAAAAGTGACCCAGGCCGGGGGTTTCAGGGATACAGGCAGAAAGGTGCGCAGGGGCTGGATGGTGCAGGCGATGGAGCCAGGGTCCTGCTCTCTCTGCTCTAAGCACAGCGGGTGAAGCCCTGAGGAAGGAGGACGCTCAGCATCTGACAAGCAGGAGAAAGCGGAGCTGCTGGAGGGAGAGCACAGCCCCCTTTTCTCTGGGGCAGTACAGAGGACTCCAAGGCCCAACCAGACCCTCCCCTTGCCTCCCTGAGCCTCACTTGTCCCCATCTGTAAAATGGAGACGCAAGTCCTGCCCAGCCTCCTGTGGGAGATCTAATGAGGAATGTGGCTGAAACAGTGACACTGGAGGCTGGGTCACCCCGGAACCCAATCTCAGCTCAGGGCTGCTCTGATCCCTTCCCCTCAAGAGCCTCCCGATGTCCACTCTAACAGAAACACTTGGGCCCCAGGGACCCAGCCCCCTCAGACAGCCCAAAACAGGCTCTCTGAGAGCCAAGGTGTCCGAGGAGGTGGCACCTGGCAACCAGACACCTGCCTGGCAACGGTGGGATAAGATGGCAGCTGGACTCTATGGCAACCAGTGGCTGGGGCCAAGAGACCAGGCACTGCTCTGGAGGGGGGTTCACAGGGGATGACAAGGCCCCCAGGCTCCTCTCTAAAGCAGTGTGACTCACAGGCCCTTAGAAAACCCAGTAGGTCCCGGAAATCCAGGGCACCGTTCGCAGGACTGGAGGCCTAGGCTTCGTTCCCTACCTAGAAACTGCACAATGCTGGGTCCCTGGGTGGTTCATTTGGCTTCCCTGGTCATTCCATCTCCTCTCCGGAAGGAAGACCCATGCCTACCGCGCAGGGACGCATGAGAATTCAGCGTTAATATGAAAAAATAAGAACAGCAACTATTTAGGAAGCACTGACTCTGCATCAGGCCTGTGCCATGTATTCTACATGCCATTATCTCATTTAACCCTCCCAACAACCTCCTGAGGTAGGGGGTATTAGCAGTCCCATCTTGTAAGTGAGAAAGCTGAGGCACTCAGCGGTAAAGCATCACACACAGCGAGTGGCAGAGCCAGAGAGAGTGACCTCTGTGCCGGCCCCACAACCATGCCACCACCCTGTCTGTCATGTGGGAAGGGCCCAAGGTGCTTCACTCACCCCTTGGTCCAGGCAACAAGTATTACATTTCCACTCTATCAATAATAACGGTAATAATAATCACGGTTGCTAATGTTCATTAAGTGTGTCCTACGGCTGAGCACTGTTCTAAGCACCGCATTGTACTGACTCAGTCCACACACCGCTATGAGGCAGCCTCTACGAACAGCCCCTTTTACAGAGCAGCAAACTGAGGCCTGGTGAAGTGAAGCAACTCGCCTAAAAAGGCGCTTTAGGAAGTGGTGAGACTGCAGCTGAAACGCAGGCTTCCTGACGCCAAGACCCCCACCACGCCAGGCACAGACACCGGCAGTATCTGATCAACAGGAGCTGGTCTGACCAGGGAAAGGCCTCCAAGCCCCCAATTTTCCAACTTTCCACCCTAAAGTGTGAGGCCCAAGGGCCCCCGGCCACACCCCACCATTCTCCTGAGGGAGTGGTGGCTTTTGATGGAATCCCAACTCCAAACAGTCCCCTGCAAGGCTGTTCGCCCTCGGTGTCCCTCGGGACTGACTACCACAGTGGACACTCGTCCCACCCCTACTACCGAGATTGTTCACAGACAGGTCCCGCAGGGGAATAATGGCTCCTCAATGTCGCATTGCAAAGATCTGAGAACAAAACTTAACAGCTAGCGCATAGAGCCGGGTGGGGAAGTGAGAACCTGAGATGCTGCCTGCCTGGAGGAGTCAGCAGCCTCGGGGCGGCCAGACTACTCCCTACAGACTCTGACAGGCCCAGCAACGCCAGGCTGTATGGCCTGGGGCTAGCTTCGCCTCTCTGAAACTCAGCTTCCACATCTATAAAATGGGCATAATGACAGAAGTACTCTGTAGTGACAAAGACCTCCAGAGAGCTCATGGACCAAGAGCTGAGAAGGATGCCAAAAACACAGCTCTGACCGGAAGTGTGGTTGCTGCCATCATCATCAGGACTGTCAGTATTTCCGATCCCACAGCCAGAGGTGCCCAAGGAGTCTACAGCAGGGGTTGCAAACACCGGTGCCCACCGAAGCCATGCAAGTAGGTCAATGAGTGAAGCTGGCCAGGTGTAGTACAAAAGGGAGGGGTGGGGACTGCGGCAAACTGGAAAGTGGATTCTCATCTAAAGCAGCAGTCCCTGCTCCAGTCCAATCAAATGTCTCCAGCCAGATCTCCCAGCTTTCCTAGAGAAACTAAAAGCCAAGATTTTTGTGACTGCTTCCCAGCTTATTTTAAAATCCTGTGCTAGTTAATACTAAAATGTACATGGAAAGACAAAGAAACTAGAAAAGCCAAAATGATTTTGAAAAAGAAGAACAATGTTGGACCACGTTACCCAATTTTAAGAATTCCTATAAAATTACAATAATTATGACCATAGGGGCCGGGCGCAGTGGCTCACGCCTATAATCCTAGCACTCTGGGAGGCCGAGGAGGGTGGACCGCTCAAGGTCAGGAGTTCGAGACTAGCCTGAGCAAGAGCAAGCCCCGTCTCTACTAAAATATAGAAAGAAATGATCTGCACAACTGAAAATATATATATAAAAAAAATTAGCCGGGCATGGTGGCACATGCCTGTAGTCCCAGCTACTCGGGAGGCTGAGGCAGGAGGATCGCTTGAGCTCAGGAGTTTGAGGTTGCTGTGAGCTAGGCTGATGCCATGGCACTCTAGCCCGGGCAACAGAGTGAGACTCTGTCTCAAAAAAAATAATAAGCCGGGCGCGGTGGCTCACGCCTGTAATCCTAGCACTCTGGGAGGCCGAGGCGGGCGGATCGTCCTGAGCTCAGGAGTTTAAGACCAGCCTGAGCAAGAGCGAGACCCCGTCTCTACCAAAAATAGAAAGAAATTAACTGGACAGCTAAAAATACACATATATAGAAAAAATTAGCCGGGCATGGTGGCACATGCCTGTAGTCCCAGCTACTCGGGAGGCTGAGACAGTAGGATTGCTCGAGCCCAGGAGTTTGATGTTGCTGTGAGCTAGGTTGATGCCACAGCACTCACCCCAGGCAAGAGAGTGAGACTCTGTCTCAAAAAATAATAATAATTATTATTATTATTATTATTATGACCATAGGGAAAAGGGCAGGCACACAGATCAATGGAACGCAAATGAGAGCCCAGAAATAGACCCACACAAATATGGCCATTTGATTTTTTTTTTTTTTGGAGACAGAGTCTTGCTATGTCACCCAGGCTGGAGTATAGTGGTGTGGTCATAGCTCATTGTAACCTCAAACTCCTGGGCTTAAGCCATCCTCCTGTCTCAGCCTCCCAAGTACCTGGGACTGGAGCCATGTGCCACCATGCTCAACTAATTTTTAAATGTTTTGTAGAGACAGGGTCTTGCTATGTTGCCCAGGCTGCCATTTGATTTATAACAAAGGTGCAAAGGTAATGCAACAGAGAAAGGATAGTGTTTTTAATAAACAGATTGTGGTACCTCCAAACAATGGAATACTACTCAGCAATGAAAGGAATAGACTCTTGATACACACGACAACACAGATGAATCTCAAAGGCTTTATGTCACGTGAAAGGAGCCAGTCTCAAAAGGCTGCATACTACATGACTCCATATATATGGAAAGTGTATGTTCTAAAAAAGGCAAAACTATAGGGACAGAAAAGAGATGCGTGGTTGTCAGGGGTGACGAACAGTATGACTACAAAGTGGCAGCATGAAACTTCTTTGGGATGATAGAGCCCTTCTACAGCCAGATTACAGTGGTAGGTACATAACTCTACACATGTGTTAAAACTCACAACACTCTAAACCACCCCCCAAAAAAGTCATTTTTACTCTACATAAACTCTAAAAATTAAATTAAGTCTTTTAAAAATCTCACACTGGGGCTCGATACAGACACTGGGGTTTTGTAAATACATATACAGAGAGAAAGATACAGAAATAAATATAGATGTGTGTACACGCAAGAATTAGTGTATATGCATGTATTTCTGGATACAATGGCATCCAGTAGCAACGAGCATATCTAGCACCCAGATCTAGGTTTCTATTATTAACAGAATAATTAATAGAATTATAAATTCATTATAAATTAATTCTAATTCTAACTCTATCAATCAATACAGTAATAAATACCATCTTCCAAAATAAAGAACTAGGGCCCCTCGGAGAGAGAACTGGTTGATTCCAGGGCTGGGGCAGGGAAAACACAAAATGAGCCTGAAATATCTTATGGTGCCAGCAAGTACAGAAACGCTCAAAAGAAAGAGAAAGAAGAAGGAAAAAAAGGACGCACACATGTCAAGAGGGCCCAGAAGGAACTCCTAGTGGCCAGAGTTGGGACGGCTCGAACAACAAAATAATGACAGTACTGGTTTGTGACGATATAAATAATTGAATGAATAAATAAGTAAATGGGGGAGAGTTCTTTCTTACAGAAGAAGTTCAGTTAATAAAAGTAGAAGGAACAAAGGAAACAGAACACCACAGTAAGGACTGCCATGGGCAAGACCCACCACGGATGCTGAAATTAGGTTCCACGGTGGGGAACCTGCAGCCTCGGGAACACATGTGGCCTTCTGGATCCTTGAGTGCGGCCATTTGACTGAATCCAAATTTTACAGAACAAATCCTTTTAATAAAGGATTAAAATGTCATTTCCATAGTCTCAAAGAATCTTTCCCAAAACAGGTAGTAATTACAAAAAAAAAAAACAGTAACTTTACCGTGGAGAATCGTGGCTTTCACCATCTCAGCCAAGTGTTAACGCTGCCTCTACTATGCATCGACATCACGCGCCCCCGGCGAGATGCTCTGAGAACGACAAATCGTTCCTGGAGCATCCCTCCTGATCGGGCATAACCTCCAGCCCAAAGTGGGGACAGTCTACAAAAACCTAACCAGGACTCTTCGACAGCATCAAGGTCATGAAAGACAAGGGTAGACTGAGGGACGCTCACAGATTGGAGGAAATGCAGACACCGTGACATCCAATTGCAACACGGTGCCCTGGGCTGGTTCCCGGAAAGAAAAAGGACGTTCGCGGGAAAACTAGTGAAACCTTACTAAATTCTGTACTTTAGTTAATAGTACTGTGTTGAGAATAATTTCTTTCTACTATAAAGAAGTACTTTGACCGTTGTACTAGAGTAACATAAAATGCTAACATAAGGGGAAGCTGGGTGAAGGATGTACAGGAACTTGACACTATACATATGTGCAACTTTTCTGTAAGTCTAAAATTAACTCAAAATAAGAAGTTTTTAAAAACCCTGTGCTGACCAAGCCAAATCACCCCCTGGACAGACAATGCATGTCTACGCAACAAATGCCGCCCATGGGCCACAAGTCTGCGCCTCTGGCCTACAGCCGACACCCCGCTCCTCCCCCAGGGAGACCCAAGAAAGAACTCTCTGAACTTGATACAGACAAGAGTCCCCCCAATCAGGGGCCCCCAACCGCACCCACCCAATCTGCTTTTCATGGCCATATCTAAGAGTCTGCAGCTAAAAGAGCACAAAACCTGGGTTCGAACCCAGGCCCTGCGACAAACTCACTGTGGAGACCACGGTAAGGGCCTCCTCCCTCCTCTTCTGAAAACGGGGCAGGGGTCCACCTTCCAGGGCTTACCACGAAGCTCAGATGAGAGTGCCATCAATTTGCTACGAACTTGCTATGAAAGCTACAGTGAACTGATGTTGGGTGTTGCTGTTTCTTTCATTACAGCAATATACCCAGGGACTGGAGGGCAGGAACATTTTCTTCTAAGATTTCTGAGTGCGGTAAAGAAAATTCCGGTGGAACACAGATGCACCCAGCTTTGTCTACAGCGCCTGGTATGAGCATCCGAACTCTGCGAGGCAAGGGGGCAGGACAGGGAAATGATCTCCTGCAGGTGGGTGAAGGCCTCCCTCCTAGGAACCACAGACATCCTCATACATGGGCATGAGCAGGTGTTACAGGACGTTAACTGCAAGACTGCTTGAACGATTCCAAATTACGGTCCATCTAAGCCGTGGAAAACTAGGGGGCTATGAAAAGCAATGAGAACACTTTTTACATATTGACAGAGAACACGCTTCAAGACACACTGATGAGGAGAAAAATGCAGGAGGACCTCACGAATCAGCGTCTCCACCCGCCTGACACCTGTGCGCCAGGAGACACGTTCAGCAAGGTTCTCAGCAGCACGGCTCGAAAGAGCCCTGCTTCAGCAGCCTCCAAGCCAGGCCCCAGTGAACCCCACTCCTGGCACTCACAGCGCCCGGTACGTGCGTAACGTCCTCCCACGTTCTATCAGGGTTGACCTGCGTGACCAAGAGAACATAACGGAATAGGACAGGTGGTGTGGCACTTCGGGGCTGGGTCATGAAAGAAAGCACGGCTTTTATCTACCGCTCTTTGGGATCACTCACTCTGGGGGAAACCATCTGCCACGTCTCCCAGCAGAGAGGCCCACGTGGAAGAACCTCAGCCTCCAGCCGACAGCCACGTGTGGGGCGGGATCCGTCCCGAAGCGGATCCTTCGGCCCCAGTTGAGCCTTCCGATCAATGCAGCCCCAGCTGGCAGCTTCTCTGCAACCTCATGAACCTCGTGAGAGACCCTAAACCAGAGTTACCGTGCTAAGCTGCTCTCAAATTCCTGACCCACGGAAACTACGGGAGATAAAGGAATGTTTACTGGTTAAGGTTTAGGGTAACAAACACCACCACGTTTGGCTGGAGGACCCTCATGAGGCTGCGGTAAAATGTCCGTCAGGACTGCAGTCATCTGGAGCCTGGAGGATCCACTGAGGTGGGTCTAGGAGGTCTCAGTTCCTTGCTGGCTGCCGGCTGGAGACTTCGGTCCCTCCCTCCACGGGCCTCTCCACAGAGCCGCCTGAGAGCCCCCAACATGGCAGCTTCCCAGAGCGGGGGCTCCAAGAGGGGGAGGGAACGCCCGCCACAGCGCCTTTTATGCCCTAGATTCTAAGTCACTTCCTCCTCCTCCCCCTCCTCCTCCTCCCCTTCTTCCTCTTCCTCGAGTTAGTTAGGAGCGAGTCATTATACGGCTTCCCCACCTATAGCCAGAGGGCCCACCCCAGTGACATCTCATTGAGGTGCATACTTAAAATGGGCACGTTTTATTATACATAAATCATATCTCAATGGAGTTTACTTCTTACAAAGTGCTGATCTGCCTGTCGGCCTACTCCCTGCCTGGGGTCTCCTCTACCGAGCCAGGAGGGTGGCAGGCAGGAGGCAGGTGCCTGTGCCCACCCCTGTGATGGGCGAGAGCTGACACCAGGCCGGAGAGGGCACTACTAACACACTCATTTGTCATCACCACACAGGACGATGAGTGTCACCAGAGACTCTGCTGCTGTGTGCTCTGCCCACGAAACTGGCCTTGGGCGGGAATGCCCCCTCAGTGGGGCTCCAGCCGATGAGACCACCCAGCGCCCCCCAAACCCGTCCGGGGGCTGGCACCGGGGCAGCAGAGCAGCCAGCCGGCATCACGCTCAAGCCTCACTGCTGATGTTTGGGCTCTGTTCCTCACCACAGACATGTCCTCTGGGGGCACCTTCTCTCACCCTGAGCAAGTGACCCTCGCCCGGGGCAGCCACGACTTCTCCCGGCTGGCTGGGCTCTTGGGGCTTTCAGACAGCGGCCCCTCCTCTCTCCCTCATTAGGCCTGTGCTCCTCGGAGCATTTTGATCCAATTATGCACATATACCCCAAATCCGCTCCACAGGTTTAATGACCCCCCAACACACACACACACACACACACACACACACACACACACACACGGGCCAGGCAACGGAGGTGCAGAGAGCGGGGACCACACACAGCTGACGTCTAGTGAAGGGGGACAGACTGATCTCAAACCAGCAGGCAAACCTGCACCGACAAGGGTGCAGGGGGCTGGGGAGGGTGGCCAGGGAGGCCTCAGGGAAGGGGCCGTCGGGAGAGAGAGGCCTGAGAGGGCAGCTCACGGTATCGGCAGCAGGAAGGGAATGGGGCTGCCTGAGGTGCCCGAGGGCTGCAAGGGGCCCAGGTGACTCGAGCCAGAGGAAGGGGCAGGTGGGGGAGACGAGGCTGGACCTCGGAATCTAGGCCTACACCCAGCTCCCCGGGAAGGGGCCTGGTGCCACAGTGGAAGAGAGAAGGGAAGTAGCTGGACCCTTCTGGAGGACAAATGCGCAACGACTACCGAAGTCCAAAATCCATGTGCCCTGAGCGGAAGCAAACCAACCCCCTCTGGGCCCACCCTACAGAGACCCCAGCACCTGGGGCCCAAGATGTGACCAGTAAGGAGAGGCTGGGGGAGAGGGGAGAAGACAGAAAGGGGGGAGAGGGGGAGGGGAATGCAGGAGGGGAAGAAAGAGGAAAGGGTGTGGGGGATGGGAGGGCAAGAGGTGGCAGGTCATGACCCCTGACCCTCCCAGCCCTCCTCTCCCCATGACATACTCCAAGAACCTCTCAGAAGCCCCCTTGAGCACAGGACACTGATGACCCTCTGGAGACCCATTCTCTGGGCCTCACTGGTGGCCAGAGACGTCCAGCACAGGCTGCCATGAAGCCGGCCGGAAGACCACTCACAACGCCCTCCTTCCTCACTATGGGGATGGGAGACGGGTGCCCACCGCCCCTCAGCCCCAGCCCTCCCTGAAGAAGGCTGCGGAGGATTCTTTCTTCAAGCCCTGGAAACAGACCCTGACACTTGTGTCTGCTCCCCCAGACCCCAGGTCTAGACATCACTTATGCATGTATCAGTCTCAGAATCGTGTAAAAGGCAGTTGTCTTTGTCCAGCAATTTCTGTTCAAAGGTATCATAAAGGTCCTTTATTACAAACGAGAAAAAAACAGAAGAGAAGAGAAGACAAAAGAAAAAAGAAAAGAGAAAAAAGAAAAAAAGACTGATTCCAAAACATCACCCGTTACAAGTGTTTGCAGGAGCAACGAGTGCACGCTGACAGCAAACAGCCGCCAGCCAACCAGGGTCCGCAAGAGAATTTTTCAAAGACTTTAGCACTTTCTAGCTCATTTCCTCTTTCTGCTGCTCACCACATTACGGATTCATGTGAGGGGGAAAACAAAACCCTCTTGCAAAAAAAGACCCCCCAAAAAACCCATTTTACAAGGATTTTTACAAGCAGATCTGGAGGACAGGAGGACGACTAAGGAAATCCCTAAAGAAATCTGGTTGCAAAATGTTTTTAAAAGAAAAATAAAAGCTTTTAACATAGGAACACCCAATGATACACTTTTAAAGTCTAATTCTGAAAAATGATCAAAACGTTTTTTTCCTAAACATCACAAATTACAAGTGGCCACCAGATGCTGGGGTAAGGAAATAACGGCTGTGGTTGGTTTTACTTTCTTTGTTTTTAAGAAACCTAAAAATTAGGGAAGTCACAAATACCCAGGCAAAGAATAAAATAGGAAAACTGCCGATGTGGTAACTAAACCTAACTTACAGATGGCCAGGGGCTCAGAGATAAACGCACCCAGAAACCAAACATCCAACACTGGAGGGCAAACCCAGCTGAACTTGTAAGTCCCTTGATATATTTAAAAGGCCCATGGGAAGTTGTCCATATGCCGAGACATTTCACTGTTAAGACAGCATCCAGCACCCAGGGACAGGAGGGCAGTGTCCTGGAGCCTTTTGCAGGACGGAGGCGGATGTTTGGAAATATGATGTAACCTGGGTGAAGTGAATTCATCCACAGATGAGTCATGAAAGCAGCCCTCAAATGTCCTTCAGAAATCTCAGTTGCAGAACACAGAGCTTGGACCCAAAGCCCCACTCAGCACCCTCAAACAGGAAGCTCTCCTCTTTCAAATGAGCTCTGGCCCTGGCTATGATGTCAGGCATCTCCCTTTTTGCCGCCAGCTTCTAGGCCCCCTTTTTGTGGTAAAGAAAAGAACCCCAATGCTGCTTGAGGGATGTTGTTCATCCCCCACCTGAGCCACACGGGGCACAAAATGGAGCCAATTGGGCCCCTAGATCAAACTGTACCTGAAGCTATAGTTCTACCTCCAAGAGCTATGACATATCTTCTCTTGTTTAAGTCAGTTTGGTTTGGGTTTTCAGTCACTGCCATGGCTTGAATGTGTCCCCCAAATGTCATGTGTTGGAAACTTAATCCCCAATGTGACAGTATTGAGAGGTGGAACCTTTAAAAGGTGATTGGATCGTGAGGGGTCTGCCCTCATGGATGGATTAATTCATTTGTGAATTAATGGGCTAGTGGATTCGTGGGTTATTACGGGAAGGGAACTGGTGGCTTTATAAGAAGAGGAAGGGAGACCTGAGCTAGCACATTAGCATGTTCAACCCCCTCGCCATGTGATATCCTGTGCTGCCTTGGGAGTCCCCACCAGCAAGAAGACTCTCACCAGATGCGGCCCCTCGACCTGGGACTTAGCCTCCATACCTGTAAGAAATAAATTTCTTTTCTTTATAAATTTCTCAGATTCGGGTATTGTGCTATAAGCAACAGAAAACAGACTAAGACATTCACTTACAACCCTGACTTTAGCGAGGAACTTAGAAGTCCAGCTATGTCCACCCCTTTCAAATAGCCACCAACTCAGAATGGGGCAAGTTCTTTCAGTGTTGTGGATAAGAGTAACTACAGGCATCCAGCTTCGCCCCTCCTCACGATGGGATCTAGCACCTGCGTCCTCAACATCTCCATCCATTTCATCGCTGGGACAACCTGCCGAGCCCCAGGCCCTGACTCTCCCCCTCACCACGGAGCTTTTCTGCATGATGCTGCTGCTGCTGATGATGATGATGATGATATCGACAGTCAGGGCTCCCCGAGAGCTCAGGGTGGCCAGCAGGCTTGCTCTGAGTACTTTCATATAGTATTCCATCCAACACCCACAGCACCCTAGGCAGTGGGGGTCGTTATTATCTTCACATTACAGAGGAGCAAACCAAGCTACAGGGGGTGGGCTGCCTGCCCAGGGTCACAAGGCAACCCGAAATGAGCATGTCCACATTGACGTGCATCACCATGGCTATCATACCAAATCCATGATGTCACGAACATTACTGCCTAAGCTGAGACCAAAGCTTTAAGAAGGGAGGAGGTTCAGATTCAGTAAAAATATTATATAAACAATATTGCAGCTGGTATTCAAATATGACAAAAATCCTAAGACTGACACTGGAATGAGTATATTTCAGGAAACACTAATTGGATGGATGGATGCATAAGAGGGAAGGAGAGAAGGAAGGAAGTGAAGAAGGGGAGGAAAGGAGGAGAAAAATGGGCCTAGAACATAGTAGACGCTCAGCAAATATGCCGAATGAGCCCTTAGCAAAGGATGCAGCACAGTGCTGTGGTTAAGAGTGCAGACCCTGGACCAGACTGCCGGTTCATACCCTGGCTCAGCCTTTCCTCACTGAGGGACCCTGAGCATGTGACAAAACCGCTCTGTGCCTCAGTCGTCTTGACTGTAAAATGGGACAGTAAGAATAGCTCCACCAAGGGTGTCAGAAGAAATAAGGGAGTTAATGCATGCAGAATGCTCAGCACACAGCTTGAAGCATCCTAAGTGCTTGATAAATGTCGGCTAACAGTGTGATGAATAAATTGTTCAATCCATCCTGGGCAAGACTCAGTCTAACCACCTCTGTCTTTCAGAGGCAACCTCAAGTCCCACTGGCCTCCCCAGAAAGTCCCACAGGAATGGAAGAGAAGAAAGAGGGGAACGAAAGAGTCCACTCCCTGCAGGCTCAAAGGAAAAAGGAGGGTGGTGGGCTGCAAGGAAATTTGAGAAGTTTAACAGGGAAGAAAAGAACTTTGACATGGGGGGCGCGGGGAGATAAATTCAGTGGCCCAGGCTGCTTCTCCAGATAGCTAAATTCTGTCGTGCTAATTTTGCATGCTTCGGCTTTTCTTAGACTCTGAGGAGCGCCTGCCTAAATTAGTGCCTGCAATATGCTGGGGAGAAGAAAGGGAAGGTGAGGGAGGCAGAGGAAAAGGCTCAGGGGCCTACTGGGTGTTCCATCCAACCCAGCACCGAATGCCGAGACGGCGATCGTCGGATCCAGCACCTTTCCCCACGGCCACAGCCACAGGCTGTGGGTTGCACACAAGCCCCACAGCCCAGCCCTCAGTGCGCTTGACGTTTTCCCTGCCACATCCCGACCTCCCCGGCAGCAAGCACCCAGCTTCTCCACACACCTCTACCCACCCCACCCCCATCTGCTCCCACCTTCCCCAAACAACTGACACGTCACTGGCTGCTCAGGTGGCTGCAGTCACTGCCTGAGAACCCCAAGGTGTATTTATTTCTGAGACTCCGTGAGAGTCTCAGAGCAAGTGTGTGTGTCTGTGTGTGTGTGTATATGAGAGCGTGTGCGCATGTGCACAAATTACACATACGCTCTATTTATGCAGGCTGATATGCATGCAGAAAATAGCACCTCTGCTAGCTGGCTTGGAACTGTGCAGACTCACGCACACGCATACACGCACATTAATGTCGCTCCCTGCGGTGCACACAGAGAGATAAAGCACACAAATAATTAGTCACCTTCGCACTGTTTCTGCCAGATGGCAGAGCCTTGGCAAGTACCACGCGTCTGCACGTCTGAGCGTTTGCATGTCATAACAACGACAACTGACGTTACTGAGCTCTTACCATGTGCCAGACGCTGTCCTAAGTGCTGCATCAACCCCAGAGAGAGGCGTTATTATTACCCACTTGACAGACGGGGAAACTGAGACACGCAGGTCAAGTCACTTGGCCCAAGGTCACACTGTTGGCAAGGCGAAAAGGCAAGGGCTGAAGAGAAAGCACCAACACAGGCAAGCCATGATTTTATGACCTGGGGGGGATACGGAGGGAGCCCAAAACGACCAGACACCCCAGGAGCCCTCAACAAGCCCAGCATTCCAGTAAGAGGTCAGCTCTGAGCACAACTGAAAGAGACATGAGCCAGAAACCCTCCAGGGAAGATGGGTAGCCAAGGTTCAGAAATGTGTGGAATCAAAGTCAGTGCCCAGCAAAGCCCCACCACCACCAAGTCACCGCAGGGGCAGAGTGTGCAAAGTGGCAACCCATGGGTTTGGCCTGCAGACGTGTTTGGTTTGGCCCAGGAAGTGTTTGTTAAAAATGTGATTGAGTTGCCAACTTTTAAAAATCAAGTGATTTCATACCAAAAACTCCACATTTCTGGCTGCTGGAGAAAATGTCTTTAAAAAGTCAGGAGATCTGGCAACACCAGGCCTGTGCTCCTGCACGGGCACCTCAGCTCTGCGTTTGAGAAGCAGCTGCCCCGTTTCCAGGGGACATGTGCGCCGGGGTTCTCCAGAAGGCCTAGGCGGGAGTCAGGGGCACAGGCTCTGGAGCCACACGACCAGGGCTCGCCCGGGTCTGAGCTCTGCTGTGCCTTGCTGTGTGATCCTGGGCAAATTACTGACTGCTTCGGTTTCCTCACCTGTAAAATCGCCACCCCACAGAACTGGCACCTGGCTCCCAGTAAGCACTCAATAAACACTAAGTAACATTGCTGTCTCCCCAATATCCAAGGCCAAAGGCTTGAGGCATCGTTTTGTAAAAATAAGAACGTATGTCTAGCACCTGCTCTGTGCCAGGCTCTTGACAGTTGTACTTTATGAACTCATTTAATCTTCCCAAGAAACCTATGAGCCCATCCTAGGTATATGCCCAAGAGAATTGAAAACATATGTCATACAAAAACTGTACATGAGAGGCCAGACGCAGTGGTTCATGCCTATATTCCCGGTACTTTGGGAGGCCAAGGTGGGAAGATTGCTCAAGGTCAGGAGTTCAAGACCAGCCTGAGCAACACAGCGAGACCCTCTCTCTAGAAGAAATAAAAAATAAAAAATAAAAATTAGCCAGTGTGGTGGCACATGCCTGTGGTCCCAGCTACTCAGGAGGCTGAAGTGGGAAGATCACTTAAGGTTGCCATGAGCTGTAATTGTGCCACCGCACTCCACCCTGAGTGACACAGAGAGACCCTGTCTCAAAAAAATATATATAATAAAATGTATATTTTTTTAAAATTTTTTAGAAATTTGTCCACAAGTGTTGATAGAAGCATCATTCATGCTAACTGAACAGTGGAAACCCAAATATCCATCAACTGATGAATAAATAAAATGTGGTACATTCATATAAAGGAATATGATTCAGCCATAAAAAGGAATTAAATTCTGACACATGCTACAACACGGATGAACCCTGAAAACATCAGGCAAAGAGGAAGAAGCCAGACACAAAAGGACAAGTATCGCATGATCCCATTTATATGAAACGTCCAAATCCACAGAGAGAGAGAGAGATTAGTGGTCCCAGGGGCGGGGGAGGGAGGAATGGGGAGTGACTGCTAATCGGTTCGGGGTTTATTTTGGGGGTGATTAAAGTGTTCCAGAATTAGAAGGTAGTAACAGTTGCACAACCCTGTGACTATACTAAAAGCCACTGGAGTGGACGCTTTATCTGGATAAATTTTATGGTATGTGAATTATACCTCAATTAAAAAATTAAGAAGAAAAACAGAAACGTCTGTGAGACAGGTGCTATTATTCTCATTTTACAGATGAGAAAACCAAGGCACAGAGAGCTTAAAAGGGTGCAGAAATATTCCTATCTATCCAAGTTGATGTCAAAAGTAGAGAGACAAGACAGATGGTGACAGTTATGTGATTTTTCTTACACCTGGCTGCTTTACCTGTCAGAGCCACGGGCATGCGGGTTTGTGACCCTTGCCCAGACAAATCATTTCCTCTCTCTGAGCCCCAGTCGAAGGCTGGATTAGGATGACTCTTAATCTAGGATCCCTCGAAAGTCCCCAAGGACCCTACAAGTCTAGAGCATTGTACGGCAGCGTTACTTATTGATATCTACAAGGACAGCTGTGGCCATTAATAAGAGATTTTAACGTCCCACAGTGGGAACCGGCCCACTCCCAGGGGATGGGAAGAAAACATTCTGGGTTTTGTAAGTCCAAGCCCTTCACATGGCTGGCTCAGATGTCAGGACAAGGGGCTAACGGCCTCCCTCCTCCCAAGAGGGTCTGGCCATGAGGACCGTCCACCTGGGCAGGAGGACCTCTTACTCACAGGCAGAAGATGACCCCACTGGCCTAGAGGATGTCCTCACCCACCAGGAGGAGCCCCCATGGGACAAGAGGACCCCCTCTCTCACAGGGTGGGAGCCCCCCACCATGAACACCACCCACTGGGAGCAACAGGATCTCATGGAGCTGCTGGGAGCCACAAACATGCCCCTCTAAAGCGTGGCCCTGTCTGAGCATGGAAGGGACCTCAAGAGTACTCTGCAGTCAGAGGCCCAAAGCAGCCCACTGTCAGGTATTTACAGGGGCCGATCTGGGAATGAAGTATCAGAAGCCAGACCGTCAGAGGGAGGCACAGAGAGAGACAGACACAGAGAGAGGGACAGACGCAGGGCCCCAAGGGGCTGGCGGCAGGGCCGGGGAGAGAAAGCAAATGCAGAGAATGAAAATAAGAGTGCTCCAAAGCCAGAAGGAAAAAGGCCAGGAGGCAGAGAAGTGACCCAGCAGGGGCCTCCGCTTCAGCACCTTCCCACACCACAGGGCAGCACTGCCCAGGAGCCCCCATCAGTGGGCGGTGGGGGCAGCTTCCCCAGCCAGGCCAGAGCCTCCCAGGACAGCCTCAGTGGAGAAGGAAGCCGCTGGTCAGGCTGGGGGCTGGGCCTGGAAGTGCCAAGCATCCAGCCAGGTTGCCATGGCCACGGAGACAAAGAGAGGGGCTGATGAGAGGCCCAGGGACAAGGTCCCCAAGAGGGGCCCTAGCTGCTGACAGTCCTGGGGAAGCCCAGCTTCTCCGAAGGTCCTGCTTCACCAGGGCTCCAGGCTGGGGCCAACCAGCAGCTCCAAGGGAGGCCTGCAGGTCGGGGCCTACCCAGCTGCCTGGGCAGGAGGCGGGCAGGAAAATCATGGCCCAGGAAGAGTCAGCCAAGAGAAAGCCCCATGAGCATCTGCACCCTGCCCTTCCTGGGCCTCAGTTTCTTCTTCAAGTGGGGAGAGGATCCCTCAGCTTGTCCCAGCTCCCAGGGGCAAGGGGCTTGTACCGAGAAAACCCAATGTCAGAGCAACAGACGAGAGCTCACATCTACTGAGGACTCACCACGGGCCAGGGTCTGCTCTACGCACATTCCCCATCTTAATGCAGCGTTCCTCCAACTATTTGTAGGGAAGAACTTTTTTTTCTTTAATTTCCAATCCATTCGAGACTAACGTTTTTGTAATAAAAATGAATTACTAACAACAAAAAATAGTAAAAAGACTACAGGTCTAATTTTGTTAAGTCTTGGGTTCAACAAGCATAAAATTGCTTTGCCAAAGTGCTATAAAAGTTTAAACTATACTCTCCGTCACTGTCTGTACCTCCTTGCAAACTACACTCTGAGTCCCACTGCCTGGGCCCAGGTGACCCTTGGGTAAAAAAAAAGTAGGTACAATAGTAGGCCTGAGGGCGGGGCTGCAGAGGACGTGACAGTCCTAGCAGTCCAGATGCTAGTACCAGCTCTGCCACTCCTGGAGAAGCACTCAACAGCTCCATGCTTCCTTTTCCCCACCTGCAACATGAGAATGACGTTAATAGTATCTCACAGCTGTTTTCTTTGGAGATTCTATGAGTTAATTGTGTGAAACTCTTTAGTACAGTACCTGCCGGCCAAGCTAAGTTAGCTAATCTTGAAATCCCTACAGGCAGCTACTACTAAAAATATCGTCGAATGTCAGGCGGCACTGTGATTGTGATTCTTTTAAGTCCTTACCCTCACCAACTATGGCCTGACATGTCATGTATGTATTTGATGACTGCCTGTCTGTCTGTCCCCCCATTAGAATGTTAGATCTATGAGGACAGGGGCTCAGGTCTGTTCTGTCATCCACTAAATGCTCAGCTCGACCCAGAACTGTGCCTGGCACTTGGTGGGTACCCAACAAATGGGAAGAAGTGTGACCTGGAATCCTGGTTCTGCTACATATTTACTGTGTGACCTCAAGCAAATAACTCAACCTCTCTGAGCCTCCATTTCCTTATCTGTGGAATGGGAATACAGTAATGATGACCTTGCTTTGCCCATGTGCAGAGAGGCTCAGAGAAGGATGCTCCCTGCAGCACTGCACAGTACAGACCAGTGATCTTCAACCGAGGGCAATTTTGCCCCCCAGGGGACATCTGGCATTGTCTGGAGACATTTTTGATTGTCACAACTGAGGAGTGGGGTGCTGCTGGCTAGTGGGTAGCCCCAGGGATGCTGCTAAACATCCTATAATGCATAGGACAGCCCCCTACAGTGAAGAATTATCCAGCCGCAAATGTCACTAGTGCTGAGGTTGAGAAATCTGACATAGGAGAAAGAGAAAAAGACAGGAACCAACATGCCCATGAAGAAGAGAACGGATGTATACACTCCAGTACATTCACCTGTGAAACAGCAGGCAGAAGTTAGAAAGAATGGCCTGAAACTACGTAAAACAACATAAAAAGGTCACCCAGACATACACATCCTGTGAACAAAGCCAGCTGCAGAAAGCTTGGTGATCACAAGAAATCTAGAATTCAAATCCGGGAACTTGGGTCCAAAGCCTGCAGATTACTCACCTGCTCCACAGCCTAGGCTCGACGTCTGTCACCAAAACAAATGCACACACTGGAAAACATGCCATGTCGTTGCTCCAGGTTCATATTTACGTATGCCAATGGCATGAACACACAGAGAAAGATCTGGAAGGCTGTAGACCAGACTGTTAACAAAAGTAACTCGTGCTGAGGGCAACCAGGAACATGAAAGGCAGGGTTACATCTGCAGTGCTCTAATATTCTACAAGAATGCATTCGTATCTGTTGTGCAATTAAAAATTAACGAAAAATTACCGATGCACACACCCTTTAACCCAGAAACTCCGTTCCTAGAAAGAAATGAACCTACAGATACAAAGTGGCCAGTGTCTGTCCCACTGTCATTTATGACGGCAAAAGATGGGCACAACACCTCAGTGTCCATCAGGAGGGGACTGGTTTTTAAAAAACAACACAGTACATCCAGCCAGTGGAATTCTATGCAGTTGTTAGTTTTAAAATGAGGCAATTCCATGAATGATAACGCAACAACTTCCATGCTATAGAGACAAAGCAAAGTACAGAGTTGTGTGCGGAGTGTGTCACCGCTGTGTAACAAAAGGGACATGCCCGGAAGGGGCCTATATGAAACCAGGGCCAGCAGCTGCCCCTGGGGAAGGAACTTGGAAGCAGATATTTCATTCTACATTATCGTACGCTTTTTAATCTGAACCATGGGAATGATTACACATTTATATACATACATACACAAAAAAATTCAGTGTGTGTATATATATAAAACTATATATCTAAATTTATAGTGTGTTATATATACACACATATAGTTACATATATATGTAACATATGCTATATATAACATACAGGTGTTATATATAAACATATAGTTTTGTATATATACATAGATAGTTATATATACATGTATAGTTACGACATTTTTTAAGTTAATTTAAAAGACACAAAAGATCATATACTACATAATTCCATTCTACATAAAGTTCAAAAACAGACAAAACTAATCTTTGATGACAGAAATCAGAACAGGGGTTACTTCTGCGGCTCCTGACTGGGAGGGGACACCCTCTGGGGTGTTTGGCAATATTTACCATCTGATCTGATAGTTACCGAGATATATCATCTTATAAATTCACCAAGCTGTATCTTTAACATTGTGCATTTTGAATATAAGATATAACTAAAAGAATTAAAATTTTAGTGGAAAAAAAAAAGATCACTCATGGTAGGGAGCATTTCTAGAGATTCCCTAAATTCTGTCTCCCCCCATTCCCAGAGGGAGCTCTTTGCTTGGGGCCCTGGGAGGGAGCCAAGCCGGGTGGAGCCCCCCCTAGTTCTCCCCCAGAAAGAAGCCGAATGGGAATCAAACTAGCCTTTGTGGTTGGGTCCAGCAGAGCAAGACAAAGGGCCAAATGACAGCCCCCTGCTCCCCCCACCCCCCCAGGACACTGAAGCCCATTCATGTTGGAGGCTGGCCATTTCCCCAGGGCTCCGGCCGCCCTCCTCTCCAAGCTGGGAACAATACCCCCTTTTACCACCCCTCTTGTCTCCCACTTCCGCATTTAATTGCAAGTTCATGGGTATTAAGTGGCCCATACAGCTGACCTAGCTCACTGCCCCCACCCCATCCCCCCAAAAAGAGGCCCACAGCGCTGTCTCTGTTCGCAGCCCCTCTGTGCACCCCGCTCTTTCTCAATGATCTTCCCCAGAGAGAAAGAGGACGACCTCCCCGCCCCCCTCCGCCTTGCCACCTTCCTCAAACAACTCTGTTCTCACCCAGAAAGCACAGCCTCACAACCCAAGCTGCTCTTGGCCCTGGCACGGGGGCAGCAGGCCCGCAATGGCAGCCTCTGTTCTGACTTTCCAAGCCGCCGGCATGCTCACTGTGCACCTCACTGTCACCCGCTGGATGCCTGAGGAAACTGAGGCCCAGGAGGGTTAACGGCAGGACTGCTGTCCAGCCCCAGCCGGCGCTGAGAGGCTCCGGATTCCTCGGCCGGATTCCGTGACTTTCCTTAAGCTGCCTTCTTGCACCCCATTCAAGGGGGTGGCCAAAGCCTTTGACCCTTAACCTCTTCTCTAGCTTTGCAATCCCAGGACAACTCTGAGCTCATCCAGTGACCTTTAAGGGTAAGGAAAAGGTCACATAAGCCAATCTCTTGTCCTTCATATGAACTCACATTTGTCCTGGCTCATGGAGGTTCCCACCTCTGGAATGTCCCCAAGTCTGCTGCACCTATCGTGAAAGTCACCGCCTCCTCCAGGAAGACTTCCAGGTATACCAGTCAAGGTCTAACTTCCCCTCCTCCACTGAAAAGCCTCATCACCCACCAATGCAAGTCTGACCCAGCTCCACGTCCATCCTGAATCTGTCTTCCCCCCATGCCGCCTCCTGGTGCAGGCTGCCCCCATCCCTCGCTGGACACCGAAGTAGCCACCTAAGCAGTCTTACTGCTCTTCCAGCCCAGCCCCCACACTGAGGGGTCCCTTTTTAATCAGACCACTCTTCTGCCCTGCCTGGAGCCCTCCACAGCAGCCTGCCACACTCGGAGGAAGCCCCTGCACTCCACCGCTACCTGCAAGGCCCTGCACGCTCCGTCCCGCTAACTCTTCACCGCGTGGCCTTTCCTCCCTCCACGCCAGCCCCGGGCCTCCCCGCTGTACCTAAACTCCACCAAGTTCCCGCCCACCTCCCAGCCTTCGCACTTGCAAACTCAAGTGTGCCTGTCAATCACCTAGAGGTCTTGCCAAAAGCAGATACTGATGCAGTGGGTGTCGGGAGAACCCAAGCTCCCCTGTGACATTGCCAGTCCCTGGAGCACATCTGGAGGACAGCAGGGACCTAAAGGGCTTTGGCACATAGTAGGCACTCAATGAAATTTATCTCCTGCAATTAGTATCATCTGACTAAATTAGATTAGAGGGAACTGCGTGTCCGATCCTCCTACTGGGATTAAATTGGAATCTCTTCAGAGCTGTGCAAGACCCTGACTCAAATACATAAACATAAATAAATAAAATTTTAATTAAATAGCAGCTACCATTTCTTGAGTGCCCACACATTTTCTTCCATTTAATTCTCAGACACCCCTGCACACTGGCTTGGGGGTGGCAGGAGCTTGCTGCACAGAGGCCCCACACAACTAGCAAGTGAGATGTCCACCCCCGACGAGGACACACAGACAGGACTGAGAGAGGACGACGTCCAAAACGTCCCTCTGGACCCGTGCCCATCTGTGAGCACACCGTCTGTAGCCTCCTAAGAGTGAAGAGCGACTCCTACGAAGCCCGTAACCCTGCCGTAAGCGGCAGTCGTACTGCTCTGGAGTCTGCATGTGTTCAGAGCATTCGCTGGTTCAAAGTAAAATATCTCAAAAGCCACCATCTGGGGACCTGGTTTTGTCCTACATGTATTTGGTTAATAATATAGCCCAAGACTGGAGGCGCCTTGGTCTCCTGTGCACCCCAAAGGTGAAGCTTTTTCAGCCCCATTTTAGAGAGGAGGAAAATGGGGTGCAGAGAGGTTGTCCTGCTGCAAGCGGGCTTCTGCTCACCCACAAAAGGGCCAGCGAGAGGCCAGCTGGGACGTCAGCCGTGCTCTGGCGGTGTGAGGGGCTTATCAGCGGCCACCAGGGCCCCTCCCCAGCTAGGCACCTCCACCCGCCCAGATAGGACTTCACTCTAATCTGCAGACCCCTGCCATAAAGGGGGCCTGGGGGAGCTTTGATGTGGTAGAGGACGGAGCCAGCCTGACTCCCAGGCCAGGGCCAGCTGTGGGGGAGGGGTGGACCCAAGGGGCCCCAGGCCTGGGCTTCAAGACTGTCTCAGCTTCTCTCTGGTCCTTTTGGGCCACTGGACAATTTGAGTAAAACTAGTTCACCGAACTCTTTATACCTATTATCTCATTTAAAATTCACATCAACCTTTGAGATAGGTACTATAATGACTGCCTATTTTACAGGTAGGGAAACTGATGCACAGAGAGGCTAAGTAACCTGCTCAAAGTCACACAGCTGGGAAACGGAAGCACTGGATCCAAACCCAGGCATGGCTGACATCAGGACCCAAATTTACTTTATCAGTACGGTGACCAACCGTCCCAGTTTATCTAGGTCTGAGGGGTTTCCTGGAATGTGGGACCACTCTCGTCGGTAAGAATGAAGACAATGGTAACGGTAATAGTAACAGTACCTAAGGACCGCGGAGCACTTGTGTGGGCCTGGCTCCGTGCAAAGCCCTGAAGCACGTTTTCGCTGAATCCTCACCACAGCCCTCTGAGCAGGGGCTTTTGTCCCCCTCTCCCTCCCTCATTTCAGAGATGAGGAAACTGACGACCAGGGAGGCTGCAGAACTTGCCCACGTGGTCCGTGGCCATCAGCACTGGGTAAAGGGAACGCGGACTCTCACAGGGCAAGAGCAGACCAGCTCTCCACGCCCCGGGGCTCTCGGGCAGGGCCAAACGGGCCCCGAGAACCACAGTGTGCCTTGAACATGGCCCTAGATGAGATCAGTGTCTTTCGCGTACGTGACATACGTGGCCAAACCACCGTGGATGCAAATAGTTACAGGATTTCTATTAATAAAAATATGTTAGCTTAACATATTGACCGCCACACTAGAAAAAAAAATTTTTCCCTGGGGCCACGGTGTTTTATTACAAAAATAGAATAAAAACTTCAAAAACAAAATGATCCTAATTTAATGAAAAATTTGTTATTTTTTACTGTTTTCTATGCATGAGTTAGATGCAACTCACGTGGTGCTAGAATTGATTTTTACACTGCACGCCAATTGAGCTGAATGTGACTCACAACATACTTATTGAATTTGTTTCGGAGAATTGAGTCTTCATATGCTTCATGAGGCCCCGGGCTCAAAACCAGCATGAGTTAAATACAACTCATGGTAGTTAATGTGCTAAAATTCACCACTTACTACCTGGGTGACCTTTGGCGAGCTCCTGCAAGTCTCCGGGCCTCAGTTCCCTCATCTGTAAAATGGGGATAATAAGAGTGCTCCCCTCGTAGGATTGCAGTGCACATCCCACAGGATGACACAACTAAAGGGCTGAGCTTGTGAGAAAGAAACACCGTAAGAATGAGCTACTAGTGGTGGTATCAGTACTGGCGTTAGTACTTATTGCAGGCAGCATGGTCTTTTTATGGAAACCCCGTAAGCTGGTAAGGAACAAGGAACATCCCCTCTTTCAACAACTCGTGTGTCTTTATGGATAGATGACGTCAAAGTCTCATTCTTACAGGCCAGCCAGGCCACTTGCTGCTGAGCTCTGAGAAGCTGAGACCACGCCAGGCCTGTCTGACCCTGCACCCACCCGCGTACCACTGGTCACCTCGAAGCCCCAGCATGCAGTGGCACCCGGGGGCTCTTCAAACCACCCTTCGATGGCATCCATTCTGGCCCAAGTGCCATCCTTTAGCAGGTGAGAGCCAAGGCCACAGTTTGGGCTCTGTGGAAACCGGCTTTTTGCTCAGAAACCAGCCTGGATCTGGACATTCCTCTCTCCTCCCACCACCACGCCGGGCCAAGCCCCCATCATCTCCTGTCTGCGCACTTGACTTTGTCCCCTGCCGTGGTTTGGACAGGGTTGGCTTGGCTCCACCAAAGGCACGCTGAAATCTGGTCTTCAGTGTGGTGACCTCCTCCACCATGTTATGATGCACACGGACGCCCCTGAACTTCCCAGCCTGCAGAACGTTTTTCTCCATAAATCAGCCAGTTTCAGGTATTACATTATAAGCAAAAGAAAATGGACAAAGACACCCCCCTCGACCCCAGTCTACTTTCTTCACAGTAGCCAGAGGGATTCTTTTAAAAGATGAGTCATTCGCCGTCACTCCGTGGCCTAAAACCCTCCTGCAGCCTCCCCTTGCTCTTACAGTAAAAACCCAGCCCTCACTATGGCCTCCAAGGCCCTACACCATGCAGCCCCCATATACTGCTCAGACCTCCTCTCCCACCATGCTCCCCTCACTCACTCTACCCCAGCCGCACCAGCCTCCTTGCTCATGCTGAAACTGGCCAAGCTCACCCCTGCCTCAGGGCCTTTGCACAAGCTGTTCTCGCTGCCTGGAACATAGTTCCTCCTGCCTTTATTCCCATGGCTGGCTTCTCAGCATCCAGGTCCCAGCTCAAAAGCCACCTCATTAGACAGGCCTTCCCCGGTCATCAAATCCAAAATGGCCCCCAACTCTCTCTCATTCATATCCCTGTGTTACTGTCTTCATAGCCTTGTCACTTGCAGAATTTTTCTTGTTTGTTATTTTCTCACTACCCACCTCCTCCCACCCAAATGTCAGATCTATGAGATCAGGGATTTTGTCTATTTCTTTCATTACTATTTCTCCAGTGCCTGGCACATAGTAGGACCTTAATAAGTATCTGTTGACAGTATGAAGACCGCAGAAAACAAGATTCCTGGAGCTTCAAACGTGCCTGGTAAGGTGTGTGAACCACCCATTCCCTTTGTGACAAGGGCTCCAAGAGAAGACAGGCAGTTCTGAGAGCTTGTAACAGGGGCTTTGAGCCAGGCTGGGGGTAAGGAGGGAGGGAGCCATTCAGCGTGTGGTCCCCAGCCCAGCAACATCAGCATCTCATCCCCTTGGAGCTTGTTAGAAATGCAGCATCTCAGGTCCCGGCCAGACCTGCTGATCCAGAATTCACATTTAGCTAGATCCCCGGGTGGCTCACATGTACAGCAGAATCTTGGGTATCCTGGTTTAAACCCCAGGATGAGAAGGTGACAGCAGGCATGGCTGGTTCAGGCTTAGGGGAGGCCCACGAGGCCAGAAAGAGCAGCGAGGCCCAACCAGGGACCCCAAGCATCCTTCCTCCCTTAGGCCCGAAATAGGATCTGAGAAGCTCAGAGCCAGCATATGTGGGTGGGGGAGGGAGAGCGGGGACGTGAGCCCGGCAGATTTGCGTGGCAGACTCCCCGAGAGCCGCACCATCTGGAGCCCCTTTGTGATGAAGAGACGGGGAACGCAGTGAGAGCCCGGAGTATTTCTAAGGCGCATGGCGAGGGGCAAAGGAGGTGTGTGTAGGGAGGAGGAGGACCACCTGTCACCGAGACCTGCGGCAGCCCCACTCCACCTCCCAGCGCCTACAACACACGGGGCCACACACCCGACAATGGCTTCCAGAGGCCTCAGCTCCTGAGAGTCAAGCCCTGAGCCCCACTCTCGCTACATGTGGCTGTGACGGAGCTGACACCTCACCCTGTCTGCAGCGATGCATGTGGGACCCAGGCCTGGCCGGTCAGAGCTCTTGGCCCCCTGGAGGGGTAAAACCTGGTTCATGGATGGGCACGTGACCTGAGGGTCTAGATCCAGCCATGCCTCAAGACATTACTCCTGAGTCAAGTGAGCCCGTAAAGCCTTGACTTGGGGTTTCTGTCATTTACAACCTTACCACCCTGTAATGTCACTACTTGTGTGTCCATTTTCTCCCCTGGACTGCGACCCCTTGAGGACACACACCTTTGTGTCCCTGCCACACGGAAGAAGGCCTGGGATGGAATATAATCTCAGGAGATACGTGACAATGACAGGATGGCTCTTCCTTCCTTCACTCTACAAACATCTGCTGAGCACCCACTGCATGCCAGGCACTGTCCTAGGTAAGGAGACACAGCAGCGAACAGCAGGGACACCCTGCCCTCCAGGAGCACACATGCAGTGAGGGGAGAGTGAACGTAAGTGCAGGGGAGAGGCAGGAGAGGGGCGTGGGAGGAGGTGCGGTTTTGGATGGAAGGGCAGGGAAGGCCGTGCTGAGAAAGTGAGAGATCTGAGCAGAGACCTGAAGAGGTAATGAGTACATGCACACCTGGGGAATGTTCCAGACCAACAGGTCAGCAAGTGCAAAGGCCCTGAGGCAGCAGTGTGCTGGGCATGTTTGGTGCTGAAGTCAGTGCGGTGAACATGGAGAACACGAGACCAAACACTGCAGGGCCATGGCATTTACTCTGAGTGAGTGGGAGCCCGGGGGGTCCTGGGCAGAGGAGCATGATCTGACTTACAGGGGCTATCCATGCAGACAGCCGACTGTCGGGGGCAGGGGTGGAAGCAGGGACCGGGGAGGCGACTTGTCGAAGCTGGCATTGACAGGATTCCCGGACAGGCTGGACGTGGGATGTGAGGGGAAGAGCAGCGTGGAGACGGCCCAAGGACGGGCCCGAGCGACTGGGGGCTGGCAGGGGCTGCCAGAGGGGCGAACAGGAGAAGACAGTGGGTTTGCGATGCCTGCCGGACACCCAGGTCGAGACATCCAGTCATCATCTAGATGCAGACACCGGGAGCGCAGAGCAGAGGTCAGGCGGGGAATATAAACCTGGAATGTCAGCGACAGGGAGGCATTTAAGACACCTGAGTGGGATGAGCTCAAGGGCAGATGACGACAAAGCCACGGAGGAAGAGAGGGAGAAGCGGCCCCACCGCCTTGCCGCCCGGCACTCAATGCCCACCACCCTCCCGACCGTGTGAGGGGAGGGTGACAAACAGCGACAGTGACATCAGCTCTTCCTGGAACACCTTGCTGTGGACAAGGAAGTTTCACACCCACCACCTCACCTGCTCCAGAGACGTAGCTGGGGCAGGAATGAGCACCCCCACCCCATCCCACCACCCAGAGGGGAAACTGAGGCTCGGTCAGAGGACAGGCTGATGCACAGTGACGCAAAGACTAACTCAGCCGGCCGAGCTGCCCGGGAAAGGCCCAGGCTGCAGGCACAACGCACACCCTGCCAAGTGCAGCTCTGCGCGAGCAGAACTAGAGAGACTCCCTCCACCCCACCTTCCATGGCTGCCAAAGACCTGACACTCGGGGAGGGGGCTGAGAACGCATCTTGGCCAAGGATCGCAGTGACTGGCAGACGACGAGCGCTGGCACCGAGCTGGGGAGCCAAGAGGGGCAGCCAGCACCACACGCAGGGCTGGGTCTTCAGAGCCTCCTCGGTGCAGGGCCTTCCCTCTTCCTGGGCAGCCCCAGGCCAGAACTCCACCTCCCCTCCGTGCCGCCTGCGGCCGCCTACTCTCAAAAGAAATGCCACAGATGGGCATCCTGCTCCCACCTCAGCCACAGGGCACAGCTTTCAGGGACCAAGACCTGGGTTCAAATCCCAGCTCCATTAGAGCGAGCTGCAACACCCCTCCAGGACTCAATTTCCTCATCTGTAAGATGGGTGACAAATGCAGAAACACATGTCATCACTGTTGTCATAGCGGCTAACGTTTGCTGAGCTCATACTGCATGCCAGACCCTGCTCTAGGCGAGGGTTTCTCACCCTCAGCACTACCCACATTTGGAGCCAGACAATTCTATGGGGTGGGGGGCTGTCCCAGGCACCGCAAGATGTTTAACAGCATCCTTTCCTCCCCAGTTGTGACAATGAAAAATGCCTCCAGACACTGTCATATGTCCGCAGTGGGGACTCAAACTGCCCTCGTTTAAGAACAACTGTTCCAGGCACTAAGCCCAAGTGTCAGCTCCATGAGGGCAGAGACCTCTGTCCACCTGTCAAATCTATAGCCCAAAGCTGAAATGAAGGGATCTGGTTTTAGCACGTGCTCAATTGCCCTGCTACCCTGACTCTCAGAGGACCGTGTTTATGTGACCCAGTATCACATACAGGTCTGGCACAGAGTGGGTGTTCTCTAAATGGTAATTTTTTCCATTTGTTCTAAATTCCGGACTTGGTTCATCATTAATAAACAAGAACATTAATTAATCATTTATCATGTGCCAGGCACCACACTAAACGTCTGCACATCATGGCTCATTTCGGATGTACAACCACCCTAGGAATGGGGTTATTATTCTTCTCACTTTATTGAGGACAAAACCAAAACTCAAAAATGTTAAACAACTTGCCCCAGCTCACACAGCTGATAAGAAGAGGAGCCAGGACTGAAAGACAATATACCAGGACCTCTCAAACTTTTAGCATTCAGACAGGGAAGTTCCCTAACAAGAGAATAGCAAGCATTTTTGAGCACCCACTGTGTGCCAGGCGCCGGGCTCAGCATCTGGGATCCCAAGGTCAAGGTGGACCCCAAACAGGTCCAACATTAGGCAGAATGTGGTGAGGGTTCAAGGGTCATGTGGAGGGTAAGGGAGGAAGAGAAGGAAGGTCATAGATGCTTGACGGTAGCTGGAACGGCTTCTCGGAGGAGGCATTCTGAGCAGAGGGACAGCTCAAAGGAATCCAATATCCACTCATTCATGGAATGGTCAGGGAAGGCTGCTCTGAGGAGGTGACATCTGAGCACAGTGTGGCTGAAGACAGGAGTCAGCCACGCTGATATCTGGGAAAAGAGGGCTGGCAGAGGGAACAGCCAACTGTCTTTTTTAAAATTATTGTTAGTCTATATTAATTTGAAAAATAATATGGTAGGCCGGGCGCGCCTGTAATCCTAGCACTCTGGGAGGCCGAGGTGGGCGGATCGTTCCGAGCTCAGGAGTTCGAGACCAGCCTGAGCAAGAGCGAGACCCCATCTCTACCAAAAACAGAAAGAAAATTAATTGGACAGCTAAAAATATATATATAGAAAAAATCAGCCGGGCATGGTGGCGCATGCCTGTAGTCCCAGCTACTCAGGAGGCTGAGACAGTAGGATTGCTCGAGCCCAGGAGTTTGAGGTTGCTGTGAGCTAGGCTGACGCCACGGCACTCGCCCCAGGCAAGAGAGTGAGACTCTGTCTCAATAAATAAATAAATAAATAAATAAATAAATAAATAAATAAATAAATAAATAAATAAAATGGTAATTATAAGTAGTGTAGCAATGCAAAAAAACATACAAAGAGTAAAAAAATCTTCATCTACACACTTCCCCATTCTCAGCCTGAGCTAACATCCTGGTGCACACCCTGCGGTATCTTTCTCCACACTCACAAATATCCACCAAGAGAGACTTTTATATAGGTTTTTTTTTCCCTGCAAAATTGGAATCCCAATCTACATTTGACTTAGCAATTTGGCCTTTCTCGCATAACAGTACAGCATGTACAGCCCTTCACATCCAGAGAGAGAGACCGAGCTGATTCTTTTAAACAGTTTCCTGATACCTCAACATGTGGATGAACAATCTTCTTAGTTAGACTTTTCTCTGCTAACGACCACTCATGGGATTTCCAATTTCTTTTGCCACTATAAACAAAACTGGAATAAACTTACATCTTCACGCACTTGTTTCTACAGGAGAGATTCCTAAAGGAACTGAATCAAATATCACGGGCTTTTATTTTTAAAGACACTGCCAAAGTATTTTCCATTAACACCCCCACCAGCATCGTATGGGACCGCCTGCTTCGCAGCAGCCACACCAGCACTGGGTGTTATAACTCTTGTGTTCGTGTGATGGCGCTAAGGGTATGGAGGGTGACATTGGCTGATGTGGTTTCTCAGCAGAAACATGTTCTCACCCCACAGAACACTACCCATTCCAGAGCATTCTGGACCCACATGAGACTAGAGGGTTGTGGGGAAGCAGACCGTCCACTGAAGGGCCCTGGGCAGGACGGGGACACCCTCCTCCCAAGCCCCTCCCCATCCTCGCAAGCTGACTCCTGAGCCTGCATCATCCTCATTTCTGAAATGAATTTCACACCCAGGCATAACAAAGATGCCTTTGTCACTAGGAAAGGGGGAGCAACTGTTGCCAGAACATTCTGGGTTCTGTTCATTCAAGTCTCTGTGCAGGGGGAGGGTGAGGACGGAGTGGGGGAAGAACAGGATGCTTCCCACTCTGGGGCTGATCTCAGGGGTGGGCGCCTTGAGCAGAGCTGGAGCAGCCCCGAAGTCCACGTGCTGGCTCATTCCATGAACGTCTGCTGAGAGCTTACACCATGCCACGCACTCTGGGGAGCACTTTACATTTGTCACCTCATGCAATGCATCCCCACAGCCTCATGAGAGGTAACATCATTCACACCATTTTGCAGATGAGAAAACAGAGGCTCAATGAAAGGAAGCCAGGACCCAAGGTCACAGAGCTTCTGAGTAACACAGGAGCACAAAGGAGGTGCAATGGACTACCTCCTAAACCCCTGCGGGACACCCGTGCTCAAGCCACCGTCCTCCCCCTCCTGGGCTGCTGTGGCAGCCTTCTCCCTCTGCGTCCACCCCAGTCCCTACCATCTACTCTGCCTCGGCAGCCAGAAGGATCCTGGGAAAACTGAGTCAGGTCTGTCCCTCCTGTGCTGAAATGCTCCAAGAGCTACCACCCCACTGAGAGCAAAATGCAAAGTCCTTACAGCCTACGAGGACCTGCACAATCTGCCCGCCAGCCTCCCCACTCCTGCTGTTACCTCCCTGGCTTCACCTCCTGTCACTCTGCCCCTGGACACTCTGGCCTCCTTGCCAATCCTGACACATGCTCCTGCCTCAGGGCCTTTGCACTTGCTGTTTCCTGTGCATGGAATGTTCTCCCCCCAGATACAGAGGCTAAGTCCTTTTCCTGAGGTGACACACCTAGAAGGGGCAGAGGTTGGATTCACACCCAGGCTATGTGGCCTCAGAGAAGACAAAACCCACAAGCTGAGTCTCTGATAAGAGAGAAGGATGCTGTGTGACCCTGGGCAGGGTACTGAACCTTTCTGGGCCTCTGCTTCTTCATCTATACAACAGGCAACATAGGAACAGATTCCCCACCAGGTTCCTGGGAGGCTGCAGTGCTTGGAAAGTGTCCACTGAGCACAACACCACACACATGTGCGTACAAGTATTATTATTAGACCCACGGAAAAAGCAACAGTCAGGAAAGGCCTCCTGAAGAGGCAGGACATGAACAAGACTCTGCAGGTAAGATGCGGAAAAGCCAAGAGCAAGCCGGCCAGGTGACAAGAGGGCTCCCGCGGGAACCCCCGCCCTGGGGGCAGGCAAAGGCTTCCAATCTGGGATCCCTCGCCTCTTCTGTCCCAACAGCCAGGGGTTTCCCTCCAGGAGCCAGCCCTCCCCACTGCCATGCGGCACAGGCAGGCTCCTCACCCACACCTGGCCCGAGTCTCAGGGGCTGGCTTAGGGACGGGCAGCAGATTTCATCCAGCCCATTCGGGTACAACTTAAACCTCCCTCGCTGGCCTCCAAGGAGTCTTAGCCACCGGACAAAAGGAGACCATTGTGGGGTAGGAGTCAGAAAACCTGGGTTCAAGTTCCATCTGAGCCACAGACTCACTTGGTAACCCTGGGCCAAGTCACTGAATAGCTCTGTGCCTCAGTTTCCCCTTCAAGAAAAATGAGATGATCGGATGAGATGATGTCTCGGTCTCCTCCAGCTCTGACAACCTGATCCTAGGATTCTAGTGCCAATCATTTATTTGAACTAACAGAGGCCAGACAGTCCTAAACCAAGGTTTCTTCAGCCCTCAGTTACCAAACTGATAAAGAACCGATGGACGGCACATGATCAAAGATGCCCAGGGTTGAAATTTTGAAAAACTGAAAACTACCTAAATACCCAATAGAAGAGGAACAGGTAAAAAATAATTTCATTAGTATGACATTATTATATTATATATTAGTACAATGATTCTTATAATTATAGCTAATATATAGGGAGCGCTTACTATGTGCAAGGCACCATTCCGAGAGCATTGCAGGTCCTAATTCACCTCACTACCCCATCGATCTAAGAGGTAGGCACTATTTTAGGAACTGAGGAAACTGAGGCACACACGGGTAAAGCAACTTGCGCACCCATCGCACAGCCGGTGAGCAGCCAGGATTCACAGGAGGGATCCGCAGCCTCCACGTTTGCTACGAGGCCGTTGACGGTTTGTGGCGTGGAGCGCTGAGCAGCAACACGAGGAAGGGCACACGAGAGCAAGAGGAGCCAGACGTGACATCGTGTGCCACGGCGTGATCATGCCTCGGCCGAAACAAAACGCAAAGAACAAGGAGGAAATGCACCGAAAGGTGAAACAGCTGTTTGGAAGGGTGAGCTCTTTTCACTCCTCCTCATTTTTAAAAATGTTCTAAAATGAACGCGGTGGTAGCAAACACGGCCAGTGCCCGGCGGGCAGCCCGGGGAGCCAGCGCCGGGCCCAGTACTCCCCTACGGTACTGCACCCCCGAGGGCCCGATGTCTGCCCGCCCTGCCTCCTGCTGTACCCCAGCATGTAAGACAGGGCCAGGCACACAGTAGGTGTTCAATAAAATGTGTGGGAGCAGGAAGCAAACCCAGGAGGTAGAAACAGAGATTTCCCCATTTTACAGTTGAGGAAACTGAGGTCCAAGGTCACAGAGCTGGTTAGCAGTAGCGCTGGGACAAGCGTGAGCTGAACCACATCCTGATGGAGAGTCTGTACCGAGGACAGTCAAAATCACCGAAGAGATGTGTGGCTGAACACGATGCGTGATCCGGGACTGGGGGTGGGGATGGGGGCAGAGAAGGGTATAAAGGACACTTTGGGGAAAATGGGTGAAATCCGAATAGACTGTGGATTGTTTCATTTAGTGTCAATGTTAAATGTCCTGATTTTGTTCCATGTCCTGTGGTGACAGAAGAGCCTGTCTGTGTTCTTGGGCGATGCAGGCTGAGTGCTTAGGGGCGTCCTGTCTGCAGTTACTGTCAAACGGATAAAAACAATCATAACGTGTGATGTGTGTGCATCAGAGGGAGAAACGGGGAGAGAGAAAAGAGAAGGGGAGAACGATAAATTAAAAAGTCACCAAAAAGTTAACTTTGAAAAAATGTATTAAATTGCCCATAAATACAACATACTTCGTTTTATAGTACGTGCAGCCGAGTATATACACAAAACATCATTTTACCTCACTGGGTTTCACATGTGAGCGTGCCAGTCGCCGAACAGACATAGGAAACGTGCTTTTGACACACACACCTCTGCTGCATTTACTACCTCAGTGACCAAGGGGAAATAAATCGTAAAACCACCCAATCAACAGCCATGCGGGCCACCAGCTGGTGCCTGGGGCCACACAGCTTCCTGACATGGCAAATAAAACATTCCAATCCCTCTGCCCTCCCGGCGTGGCAAGGGCAGGAGGCCAAGGGCCCAGTCTGTGGCTACCCCACAGGGGTAGGGTTCACACTCCCAAGACAAAGTCACGGCCAGGAAGGCCTCCCTCAGAGGGGGCCCATTCAGTTCCTTTCATCACACGTTCATGCCTTCCACAAATACTAACAGAGCACCCGTTATGTGCTAGGTGTTGGGCAATTGAGAGCAAACACAGCAGACAAGGGCTATGACCTCATGTGACTTATATTCTGATGGGAGAGACAGACACTAAACGAGTAAACAGACAAGACAATTTCAGGCAGTGGCAGGTACTAAGAAGAAAACAGACGCAGTGACGTAGAGAAAGGACTCAAGGCTCTCTCCGAAGAAGTGGTACTTACGCTGAGAGCGGGAAGAGAGGGAGGGGCCCCTGATGCAAATCAGGGTGCAAAGTGTTCCAGGCGGCAGGACAAGCAAGTGAAAAGGCTCAGAGGCTGGAACCAGCTGAGCACAGCTCCAGGACAGAAAGAAAGCTGGTGGGGCTGGGACGGAATGAACGAAGGAAGAAGATGTGGTCGGCATCGAGCCAGATCACATGACGCCTCCTAAGCCACCAAAGGGAGTTGGGATTCAATTAGCCACCATGTTCTGCTCCTTCTACCTCCAGCAGAGCGGGGATGGGGGAAGACAGGACCCCTTAGGACTGTTACTGTCCCATCAAACAAACCAGGACACGGCAAGATGTTGGATCTAAACCTTGTCAATAATTACGTTAAATACATACAAGCTAAACAGTCTAATTAAAAGGCAGCAACTATCCAACTACATGATGCCTATAAGAGATGCACTCGGAATATAAAGACGCAAAGAGGCTACAGGGAAAAAATGGAAAACAGCAAGCATAAGAAAGCTGGTGTGGCTGTAGCAATATCAGACAAAACAGACTTCAAGAAAAGGAGCATTATCAGAGGTAAAGAGAAGCATTTCATAGTGATAAAAGAGTCACTTCTCTAGGAAGACATAATCATAAATGTGCATTACCAGCAGCAGAACTTTAAAATACACAAAGTAGTAACTGACAGAACTCAAGAGAGAAATACACAAATCTACAAAATCACAGTTGGAGAGTTTCACAGCCTCTCTCAGCAATTGGCAGAACAAATGGACCGAATATTGGTAAGGATATAGAAGACCTGGACACTACCAAACAGCTGGATCTAAAAATGACATTTGGCCAGGCACAGTGGCTCATGCCTGTAACCCTAGCACTTTGGGAGGCCCAGGCAGGAGGATTGCTTGAGGCCAGGAGTTCAAGACCAGCCTGAACAACACAGCAAGATCCCATCTTTACAAAAATAAATGAATAAATAAATAAACAAAATAAAATGGCAATTGTAGAACATTCCATACAACCACAGAATACACACTCTTTTCAAAGGTACATGGAATGGTCACTAAGGTAGACCTTATGCTGGGTCATAAACCAAGTCTTGATCAATTCCAAAGGGCAAAAACCCCACAGAATACATTCACTGAGCACAGGAGTATTACATTAAAAATCACTAAACAATAAGTTATCTGGATAAACCCCAATATTCAGAAATCAATACAACCAGACTGGTTCTCCCCACCCCACCCTCAAAGTAAACAGCAGACAACATCTGGCATAATTGCCTCCTAGGAGGGGAGCAGTCAAGCATCTGCCCCATGGCCAGGTCTCATCCCAAGCCCTAGGTGGAGGGAACCACCAAGGGGGGCAGATGCTCTGGGCTTATCCTCAACAATCTGATCAGCAAATCATTTCCAGAGACGCTTGGTGGGATGTGTACCATGTGAGAGAGACCACGTCCTGCCAAGGGAAGTAATGGCACCCAGCTGCCCCACCTGGCTCAAAATGAGCCAGACCGAGTCCACCAGCCAGTCGGCTCACCTCACTCTGGGGCCGTTCTGGGCAGGTCAGAGAGGAAGCAAATGAAACGCAGTGGTCAAGAACATGCAATCCTGAGTTACGTCACCATCAACCGTCCTTGGTAGGCGGATTCCTGCCCCCTTGGTACACGGCCTGCAGGATGCCATTTCACGAAGACAGGACTGTGAATGTGAACTGAGGTATGCTTGGGTTAGGATATATAACTGTGACTAGGTCACGGTATGCAACAGACACAAAAGGAGTTTGCAGATATAATTAAGGGCCCAAATCGCTTAGCTCAGTGGATCTGACTGAATCAGGTAAGGCTTTAAAAGAAGACTAAGGGGAGAAAAGGGGTGGGTTACTAGGCCCTTCCTGAAGGGAGATTCGAAACCAGTGATTCGCCTGCTGGCTGTGAAGTGGCCATGTTGTGAGAGGGCCACACGGCTAAGACCCCAGGGCGGCCTCTAGGAGGTGACACAAAGCACTAGCCAACAGCCTGTAAGAAAACGGGGACCTCAGCCCCAAATCTCAGGGAGCTGAATTCTGCCAACGACCTAAGGCAGCGCCCCCCTCCGAGCCTCAGATGAGATCACAGTCCCGGCCAACACCGTGATGGCAGCCTGGTGTGACCCTGAGCAGAAAACCCAGTGCCCATACTGCCGGCCCACAGAAACTTTGAGGTCATAAGTAAGTGCTGTTTGAAGCCACTAAATTTGTGGCAATTTCTTAAGCAACAACAGATAACTAATACACCAACTCTGTGTGATCTCAGGCAAGTGACCTCACCTCTCTGGGCCTCAGTTTCCTCATCTGCAAAACTGTGAGGCTGCAAGCGAGATAGGATGTGTACCCAACAAGTGGTAAGCGGTTTATTCTGTGCCCTTTCAGGTTCCTGGGGGCATTTCACAGTGGGGGAATGAGAGGCGCTTTCATGCATTTTTGAGGAAATTCACCTTTTTCCCCCCCAGTCTTTGGGTGGATTCCCTGGAGAACAAAGTGAACAGCATTTTCTGACTCCAAATTACAATCATCCCAGAGATGCCCTAGCACCCAACTTCCTTCGGAGTGCAGAGACCATGTGTCCAGGGCAAGGGTCCGCTCGGGAAAAAGGACCTCGGTTGCTTACTGAAATAAGCAAGTTCCGGGAAGGATCTGAGGCAGTGTGCTCACGCTGAGATGCTTCATGTAACTTTCCCTACGCAGAAAGTAGGAAAATACTAAGATTCTAAAACATTATTTTAAGAAAGAACCACTACCAATTACTGGGGCCTGACCATGTGCCTGACTGAGCCAAGTGCCCCAACACATTTTTACAGATGAGGAAACCAAGGCTCAGAGAGGGAAAGCTCCTTGCCCAGGGTCACAGAGCCACTGCGGGGCAGAGACAGGATTCAGACCCAGACAATCTGGCCAAGACCCTGGGCACTTGAGCACAATGCCACACTGCAGAAAATTCTTCCCCTCAGGCCACACCCACCCACATATCTCAGGTTACGTTAAAGGACACCAGACTATCACAGTCCCAGATCTGCAGGAAAGCCTATGCGAAAATACTCAGCAGTTACGTAATTCAAATCAAGCATATCATGCAATAAAACATAAGCATGTGCAGAGGAGCTTTTTTTTTTTCATTCAACAAATATTTAATGAGCATCTACTATGTGCCAGGCTTTGTTCTGGGTGCTGGAGAGACAAAGTGAATGAAACAGACAAAAATCCCCATCCCGGCAGAGCTGACATTCCAGGGAGAGAGACAGACAATAAACAATAAATAAGTCAAATGTCTGGTGCTTTAGCTGATGAAAACGGACGATGCCGGGAAAGAGGACAAGAAGTGGGGAAGCGGGGTGGTGGGGTGTCCGGGGAGACTTGGTAGAGAACATGACATTTGAGCAAAGGCCAGAAGGAGGTGAAGGAGAGAGTCTCAGGGGTGCCAGGGGAAGAGCATTCCAGACAGAGGCAGGTGGAAGGGCCCTGGGGGTGTGCGTGCTCGGTGCATTTGAGAAGGGCACGTGAGGTGGGGGGGAGCGGGGAAGCGGGTAGGGCAACAGGAGGTTCTGGAGCTGGATGATGGGGATGACCGCACCATCCGTGAATATACACAAAGCCACTGCACCGTACACTTGAAAGGGTGAGGTTTACCGTGTGCGAATATCTCCATTTGAAAAACTGTGTGAGGAAACAGAGAGTGGTAAGAGAGGTCAGGGGAAGAGGCCACAGGGGGCGGATCCTGCAGGACATTCCAGCCATTACTCCAAGAGAGATGTGACTGACTTAGGTTCTAACCAGATCCCTCTGGCTGCATAAGGAGAACAGAATGGGTGTGGCAAGCGTGAGACCAGAGGAGTCGACTGCAACAGTCCTGGCCCTTCCCTGGCTGTGTGTCCTTGGGCAAGCCACTTGGCCTCTCTGCACCTCTGTTTTCCTCACCCATGAAGGGGGCCTGAAGAATATATACCCAGAGGGCAGAGATGACAGCTGACACAGGGCGAAGTGTTATTACGATGTCTGTGAGTGGAGGGTGGAGTCAAAGGTCCTGCCAAACAGTTTTTAAGCATGCAAATTGGTTTCCTGAACAGAAAACAGGGGTGCCTTCCTCTGTCTCAGGAAGCAGGGGCCCCTCTCACGTTAACAGCCCTCCCAGCCCAGAGGCAGCTATTCACATCCTGTCCACACCCTGGCCACAGACAGGGGCCCAAACTCCTCTCTGGGTCATAGGCCTCCTCCAGGGAGTATGCCCTGGTTACCTGGTGACACAGTATCCACAGGGAAGCTGAGACCCAGAGAGGGGACAGAAAGATCCCCGGGTCACATAGCAACCTGGGAGCAGGCAGGGAATCTGCCTGGGGGAGGAAAGGTATGGCCACTCCCCCTGGACAGGTGTCCAGGCTGGAGGCAGGAGGTGGCTGCTGAGATTTTGGGAAGACCGCTGTGCAGTCCTGCTTTCTGGATCATCAGCGGAACCATGCCACACCCCTACTGAAAACCCTGCAGGGGCTCCCTCTTGCTACTAGGACAAACCCAAAGTGCTCACCACACATATAAAGCCTGTGCAGCCTGGCCTCTACCAACCACACCAATCTGATCCCCCTACTCTCCCCTCCAGCCACCGTGGTCTCTCACTGTTCCTCAAATAAGCCAAGCACAGTCCTGCCTCGGGGCCTTTGCACATGCTGCTCCCTCTGCCTGGAACCACTCTGCTCTCAACTCTTTCCACCGGCAACTCCTTCTCCTCCTATAGGACTCAGCTCAAATGTCGTCTTCTCAGAGAGACCTTCCTTGGCCATCCGGTCTAAACTAGATGCCACCATCCCTAACACCAACATATTCTCACTTTATTTCCTTCTCTGTGTATCCACTCCCCAGCTGTGTGGACTTGGGCAAGTTACTCAACCTCTCTGAGCCTTAGCTTCCCTATCTACAAAATAGGTATAATGATGTATCGACCTCAGAGGGTTGTTGCCAGGGCTCAGAAAGAGATAATCCACACAAAGCACTTAGCACCATGCCTGGCACATAGCAGGGCCTCAGTGAATGTTATGATTATGAAAACTCTTGTCCTTTTCACGAGTGCTCTCTCTTTGTGTTGCCTGAAGATTCCCTGAGGACAGAGACCTGTCCATCTTGTTCCAGCCACATGACAGCACCTAGCACAGTGCCTGGCACATAGTAGGTGCTGAGTGTCCACTTACTGAGTGAATAAGTGAATGAATAAGAACATTGACTGTCCATACCCTGCCCTGGCCCCGGCCTCGATCCTCCCGAGAGAAGCTCCTTACAGAAGCCACCCCCCTCCCCAGGAAGGGGAAAAGTACAAGGCCCCAGCTCCTAGTGGCCGATAGCTACCAGCCCCCACCAGCCTTTAGCAGCCCTGGTCCTGCCAGCCTGAATCAGCCTCTCCTCCTCTGGCCCGGAATCAATGGATCGTCTGTCAGTTCCACCCTGGGGAAGGAACCAGGCGGGTAAACACAGATTGAGTGTCCAACCACAAGACAAAGGAGGAGCAGACAGATTCCCTTCTGGTCCTCAAGGAGCCAAGAAAATAAAAATAAACTTAAAAATCTACATGGAGGCTGGGCACGGTGGCTCACGCCTATAATCCCAGCACTTTGGGAGGCCAAGGCAGGAGGACCGCTTGAGGTCCGGAATTCGAGACCAGCCTGAGGAACATAGCGAGACGCCGTCTCCACAAAAAAAAATTTCAAAATTAGCCAGGTCCAGTGGTTCATGCCCAGCTACTCAGGAGGCTGAGCAGGGAGTGTTGTTTGAGCCCAGGAGTTCCAGGCTGCAGTGAGCTATAATCGCACCACTGCACTTAAGCCTGGGTGACAGTGAGACCCTGCCTCAAAAAAAAAAAAAAAAAAAAATCCAAACTGGAGGGCTCCCCTTCTCCCTCGGTGTTTCCTCATGGTGGAAGGGGAGCCTGCAGCAGATCCTGGGGTGAGCCCTGCCTTTCCTCTGCACTCAGCCCTGCCAGGCACTTTCCACGGACTGTTGCACTCACCCCTGCGAGGACTAGGATCATCCCCAATTTGCAGGTGGAGAAAGCAGGGCTCAAAGAGGCAAAGGGACATGCGCAAGGTCATGCAAGGGCAGAGCAGAATCTGAACCCAGGCCACCTGATTCTAGACCCCAAGACACACTGTGGGGGGGAAAGCAGACCGCATCGTGCTACTCACGTGAACACACACATGCATGCATCCACGTCGATCCCATACAGTAATATTTCAACAAAGGCCTGTAAGTGCCCCAAAACGGTCTGGAAACAGAAGTGGCGGTCAAAGGAGATTTTAGCCCAGTGGTTCTCAGCCGGGGCTGTTCTGCATACCTGCCCCCGCCCCCTGGGCATCTGGCAATGTCTGGAGATATTTGATTGTTCCCACTGGGGGAGGGGGTGCCACTGGCATCTAGTGGGTAAAGGCCTGGGATGCTTCTCAACACCCTACAATGCACAGGTCAGCCTTCACAACAAAGAACGATCCAGCCCCAGTATGTCCACAGTGCTGAGGGTTGGGAGAGAGGTGGGATTTGCCCCATATCAGCTGCTAGGGCCAGAAATGTCCTCTGTGGAACCTCTTTAAGAAGGACTTTTGATGCTGGTTAAAACACGAATCCCCAGAGAAGGATGTGGGCCACTGAGCCCTGTCCCCATGGCCCTAGGGATGGAACTCTAACAAGCTGCATTGTGGATGCCCTAAATCAGTGCTCATCCCCCCTCCGCAGGCTCGTCTCACCTGCAAGACAAGGAGACTCAGACCCAATGACCTGCCTGGCTTCCTTTCAAGTTCTACGTCTCCTAAGCTCTAGGGCAAGAATCAGCTCTGACCTGGCCCTGTGGCTGGGGAATGAGGCTGGTGGACACAGCACACGGGTTTGAGGGTCAGCCCACCCCATTGCCCACCTCCCACCAGGATTCCGGAGAGTCTGTGTCTATTGGAAAACCGAAAGGAAGTCACAAAAGCCTGAGAAGTGGGGTTCTCTTGCAGCCAGGCACCACCTGCTTCAAAGACTTAACTCTTACAAAACCTTTAAGGGAGAAGGGCTGTGAAACACATAGGATGTGGGTTTCTTTAAGGGAGTGGCCTCGAGCCAAACAGGTCTTCAGCTTACTGCACAATAGAGGGGGATCCTCTCCAAGAAAGGGGTGCCCTGAAGTCTCAAAACCAGGGACACCAACCCTATCCATCCCTTCTTAAAGGGACAGTTAAATGGTTACCATGGCAAACACCAGAATAATAGAAGATGGGCTTCCAGTACGCTTTATTTGAAGAACGCGCTCATTCAAATGCATGAATTCTAGCATCTCCATTAGGCTGTCCTTCTTATAAGGACAAGGACCATTTGCCCTGGTGATAGCTGCATTCTCACATCCTAGAACACTGCCTGGAATACACAGCAGGTGCTCCATAAATACCTGCACACTGAGAAAAGCGGTCTAGTATCTTTATGGCTTTACCTGTATGTAGCACTGTTGGCCATACCCAAAAAGTGGGGCCCATCTCACTCCTGCTGACACTTAGGTCTTTATCATCGAAAGATTTTCACTGACTTCCTGATGATGTTCAGCCCGATACAAGGTGGCCGGGCCCAGGCTCTCTGGCATCCTAAAACTCAGATAATTTGGACCTTTTGCCTGAATTCTTGCCCACTTGGGCAGCCCAGAGGTCTCACAAAAGCAGTAATTTTGCACATGAACACAGCATCATACTGCAGCAATTCAAGGTCATGGTAAAGAACATGGGCCATGCAGCCAGGCTACTCGGGTTCAAATGCCAGCTCTGTCAGGCTGTGTGATCTTGGGAAATTGACTTGGCCTCTCTGTGTCTTTGATTTGTAAAATGGGAAGCATAAGAATACCTGCAGCTTTTAATACATGAGGAAGCTTTACACAGGGATCTCAAATGCATAAATATTAGCAAATTATTGTTACAATTGTTGCTTTGATCTAATAATCACATTGCAAATATAATTCTTTCTGTTGGCGTTTTTAAAAAAATAAATACACACATATGCATAATTTTATATGAAAAGGGTGTTACAAACAGGATTTCTTAGTACATTTTTTTCCTTTTCTGTCTTCCTGGTTGCTTCTCTCCACTTCCTTTTCTCCAAGCTCCTGTAACCTTACACATGACACACATGCGTATATCATGGTTATTGTTTACCTTCCAAAAGCGGAATTGTGTTATGTGTACTGCTTAGCATCCTACTTTTCACAACAGGACCACATGAAAATCCCCCAGGTCACTGGGGAGGTCACTCTGTCTCAGTGACTGCAGAATCAAAGGCGTGCCCGCCCCGTCGCCACCACCCCCCACCCCGGCACATCTCCCTAGTGTGAGACTAGAAGGACAGAATCTTTCAAAAAACAAAAAATAGTGACAACGTAAAACCACAGTTTCTTGTTTGGCAAGCAGAGCCCCAATGAGAAGAAAAACTTCAGTCTCCTTCCTCCAAAAAGCAGAACCAGGGCAAGCATTCTGGGAGCTTTCTGTCCACAATCTCTGTTCCTCAGAGACCCCTGCTGATTCGGGACAGACCCTCTGGGTGCCTAGGAGTGACAGGTCTCTGTCCTCAGTCACTGGGAGCCTTCCAGAAAACTGCTGACTGACCCCTAGCCAAGGGTCTCTCTGCCCACTCACCTAGGCTCCCCTTTGCTCCCCACCACTGCCCAGTGGGTACCCCCACCATAGGAGCCATCGGCACCTGCCCCTGAGGTCTCTCCCTTTGCAAGCAGAGACTCTGAGCCAATGCAATCAAGAGGCAGGTGGGCCCAAGGCTTACTCAGGCCTTGGGAGCTTTTAGCTCCAAGAAGACAATCTCATTGCTGCATGTCCCCAAAAAAGTCACCACAGCATTCCAAGCACCCAATGTTCCTTGCACTGTTCTAACAGTTTTAACCTCAGGCTCATCCAAGCTTCATGACACCTCTGTGACGCAGGTGCTATACTACGCCCATTGTAAAGAAGGGGAAACTGAGGCACAGAGCAGGTCAGTAACCTGTCCAGGGTCACCTACAGTTGGTGTGGGGGAAAGTCAGGATCTGAACCCCAGCAGCCTGGCTCCAGAGCCCCACTGAACCCTCACGCCATGAGCAGACACAGAGCACAGAGGAGGAACCCGGCAGCCTGCCATTTCCAAACTTCCACATTCTGCCCATTCTGCAGATGAGAGAACAGACGTCACAGAGGAGAAGTAACAGGAGGGGGCACAGAAGGAGGTTAAGGGTCACAGAGACCTGGGTTCAAATCCCAGTTCTGCCACCTTAACAAATCATGTGCCAAGCCCTTATTTTATAAGCCAGAGGCAGTCTGCAAAGTGGCTGGGGACAAGAGTTCTGGGGTCAGGCAGCCTGGGATCAAATCCTGGCAACGCTGTCTACACGACCCAGGGCAGCTCACTTAAATACGCTTTGCCTCTGTTTCTTGGTCTGTTAATGAAGGTAACAACAGCGCCCCCTTCACAGAGAAGATTGAACGAGTTGACACATGCAAAGTGCTTAGAATGGTAAACGATAAACAGGTGTCGGTTTCTACACAGTAATGACTGTCATTGTTTTCATCATGACTAACACTGCCCAACAGCACAGCCAGGGCTTCTAAACATTGAGATCCAAGGTTCCAAGTCAAAAAGCAGGGCACTGTTGCCCACAACTCCTGAGGTGGCCTCCAAGACAGACCCAGCATCTCAACAAGAGGGGCTAGCCTTGCCTTTTCATGATTCTTTAATAAACACACAAAACACCGAACTCACAGGACCCCTTGGAAGTGGGGGTGCAATCCAGTTCCTGAAGGAGACAGGAAAGATGGGGAGATTCTGCCGGAACCGCAAAGCCCCAGGCCCGGAACTAAACAAAACCACTAGTTCCTGTGACTGGAACTTAGAGGGTCAAAAGGAAACTCACGCAGAGCCCCTGTCCTCCTTTCACTGCTGACTCGGATCTGACTTCCTCCAGGCAGCCCTCCCTGACCACCCCCGCTCTCTGAATGCTGAAATCCCATAACCCTACTATCAAATAATAATCATTATTATTGGTATTTATATACCTTACTATCTGCCAGGCATAGTTCTACATGCTTTATATCAATTTATATCTCACTTATCCTTTTTTGAAAAACCTGTAAAATCAGATCTGTTATCATCCCCCCATTTTACACGTAAGGAAAGTAAGGCTCAAAAAGGTTAAGCCATTTGCCCAAGGTCACAGGTCCAAGGACTTAACCCCAAGCAGTCTGACTCCAGAGCCCAGCCTCGCACTTGGATTTTTTTAAATGCCTGTTTTGTCACCCTCAACTAGACTGTCCCCTCCTGGAGGGCAGGAGCCAGACCTGGCTTCTTGGCCACCCCCACAATGCTTAGCCTATCACAGAGGCGTCCTTTCCAGTGGCTGACAGCACCTCCAAACCAGGGACACAGGAAGGCCAGGGCTGTCCCTTAAGGGCTGCCTCTACCATGTGGAATGAAAAGCGAGGAGGGATTACCACGCATTCTTCCAGGCCAGGAGGCAGGGGAAACCCTCAGCAAGTAGAGAGGCTGGGAAGAGAGAGTGGGAAGAAGAAGAAAATCACAACCTGCAGGCTGCCAGCCTCGCTGCCACGGAAAGCCGTGGTAATTAGCAGTTCCAGAAGCTGTAAGCCCCGGCTTTTCAAAACTAAAAGGCCTTCCTTGGGTTGTTTAGGGGCCGTTCCTCATGGAGCAGGACTCCTGCGGCTCACAAACAAGGTATGACTGGTCAGGTTACACAATCAGTCCGTTTCTGTCACCAGCTTGGGGACACACAAAAGGACAAGGCAGAAAGGAAACCTGGATCCCCCCTCCTCTTATTTTACAGGTAGGGAAACTGAGGTCAGGACAGGCGGCCTGACTGGTCCAAGACACATGTCAAAGGCAGAACCAACTCATCTCAAAACTGACACATCAACAACAAAAATGTGATGAGCTCAGCACATGGAAAGTGTCAGGAGGCAATGTGGAAGTAATCTTTTTTTCCCGTTTCTTTAAGCATAAGAATGGTTGACTCCGATCAATTTCCATTATTCCAGTGTCTTCCAACTCAACACGTGGACGATTTAAAACGGCAGCTCACTCAAACACAATCTGTATCTTTTCTGAAAGGAACCACACCACCTAGGGCAGGGGCGTGGGAGGGAGAGGTACGTTTTCTTTCCCATTAATGTAAAAATTGGTTTGTGTTTCCTGTTTCTCTTCCAGACCGAGGAGCGGGGAGTGGCTCAGAAGAGGAGTTCCCTAGAATTTGACATTGCTCAAAGATACCGGGGCTGTCTGCATCTTTAATTCAGAAACTGCCGGTTTCAAATTGAGCAGATTCTCCCCGCATGGCCTGTGAGTGAGGAAGACATGGGAAAGAGAACCAAGCCTGCCTTGTTCTTACAGGCCGTTCTAGAAGGGTCCTTTGGCCAAATGCTTTTCAATGCCTCTGTACACCCCCTCCCTCCCCACCAACATCCCCCCTTTCCCAGGGAGAAGGGCTCTGGGGCTCCCTCCTCCCGGAGCTGAAATCCGGATCTCATGCAGCCTCAACTGCACCCCTAAGCCACGGGAGCCCCAGAGGATCCCACAGTCTCTCTCTTTTACCCCAGAGACTGGGAGCTGCAGAGCCTGGCTCTGGGGTCTCTGAAAGAGCCACCCCCGCACCAGCCCTTCCTGAGCCAGGATTAAAAGACTTCCTAGAGCAGGGAAGGGGAGCAAATGAGGTCCCAGCAGGAGGCACGGAGATTAAAGCCCCTGGAGTCTCCTAACTTCCACCCGAGGCTCTACCTCTGTCCCACCCCCACCACCCTCTAGCCAGTTTTCTCACTTCCTAGGAGAGTAGGGAAGTGGCCCCTTCCTCTCTCTCACAGGAAAAAATGAAAAGAAACACAGCATAGAATAGGGGTTTAGAGCAGCGGTTGGGACTGCTCTAGCTCAAAGCCCAGTATGCCCCCTTAACCAACTGTGTGATCCTGGGCAAGTTACTCAGCCTCTCTGGAGCTACATTCTCCCCATCTAAAAAATGGGGGACATTCTCATCCCTACCTCATGAGCCACTTGTGAAACCTGCTAATTAATGACACACGTAGGGTGCCTGGCACGTAGTAAGTGCTCAGCTGTTACTTCACAAAGTCTGCGACTGTGGTTTTGCAACTTGGAGACTGAGGGGGAGGGGAGGTTAGGGAGGCTGGACCGCCGCCGAGTCGTGAGTTCGAAACCCACTCTGCCCGAACTCCAGCAAAACTGTGTACACGGGAGATTCTTCCCTGGGGTTTTGTCAGTTCCCATCCCTCCTCCGCGCTTCGGGTTTTATCCTACGCTATTCAACCCGGAGGGACGCTGGGCTCTAGGATCTAAGGTCTGTCCCAGATGAGTAGTCGGTAGCACATCAGGCGGCGAAGTTGTTCCCGGGAAAAAGACGCAAAAGCTCCCGGCGCCGGGGTTCCAGAGCCCCTGCCTCGCGGATGTAACTAATTTTAAAACTGTTTGAAAGGCGGGGAGGGGGAAGAAAAGACAAAAGGGCAGCGCGCGCAGGGTGGGAAACGGAGTGCGGGAGACCCCGGGTCGGAGCTGGACGCGGGCCGGCCAGGGAGGCGACAGCTCAGCTCCGGAGGAGCCCGGTTCTCCTCCACTTCTCCGCGCGCCCGCGGGGCGCCCCGAGGCGACTCTCTAGACCCCCCACAGGAACCGCGGCCACAGGTAGCGGGGCCCGCAGCTCTGGCTGGCAGCGGAGCGAAGGCTGCCCCCGCGCTCTCCGGGCGGCACTCACCGACTGCAAGAAGCGCAAGGTGCCCACGTAGTCCCTCTCGGTGCCCAGGATCTCGTTGAGAACGCAGAGGCGGAGGCGCAGCTGGCGCTCCGACTCCCGGGCGGCCGCGCACGGGCCGGAGCTGGGCGCAGAGGCGCCGGGGGTCCGGGGATCCGGGTGGGCACCGTCCCCTGCCCCGTCGCCGCTGGGGTCGCCGCCGCCGCTGCCGCTGGGTACCTCCATTCTAGCGCGGCCGCACGGCGCCGGTCCTTCCCCCGCGCGGAGGTCGTGCGGAACGGCGACTCAGGCGTCCAGGCGCCCCATCCCGGACGGGGCGCGCCGGCGGGCCGGGCTCAGCGGCGGGCCGGGCGCTTGGCGCGGCGGGCGGGACCGGGGGGCGGGCGGCCCGGGCCGGGGGCGGAGGCAGCGAGCGGAGGCTGGACCAGGGGCGGGAGGGGGCCGGCCCTCGGGGCTCCCAGACGGCTGGCCCCGCCACCGCCGCCGCCCCCGCCGCCCAGGGAGCGTCTGCCAAGTGCCACGCCGCGCTCGGCCGCAGAGGCGCTCCGCGCGCGCACCGGGCCCCTGCAGACGCGCCGCGGCGCTCGGCGCCTACGTCGGAAGCTCGGCGCGGCCCGGGCGGGAACCCTCCGGAAGGGGCCCGGCGGAGCCAGGAGGGCCCGGGCAGCGCTCACGCCGTGTTGGGGGGGGCACCAACTCCGCGCCCGGACGCGTGGCGCCTCTCGCTCGCGCGGACTACGCCACTCCCTCCCGACACGCGCGACACCCGCCGCGCGCAGGCACACGCACGCAGGTCCGGCCGCCGCTGCCGCCGCTCGGGCCGAGTAAAACCGGGTCGGAACGGCCTGCGGAGGAGCCGCTCGGGAGCAAGCCCGCCCGCCACGCGCGCCCCCGCCGGCCCCGGGAAGAAAGAGGGGCGGCCCCTGCCGGGCGGCGACGAGCCCTCCGGGAGCACCGGGCCCTTCGCGTGCTCTCGGGCGCTGCCACGACCTTGGGAAGAAACATGCACCGCTCGCGCTAAACCTCACTTTTCTCTTTCCTTCTTTCTCAACTTCTTTGCCCCATGGCCCTGCCCTTTCCACCTTTCCTCAGAAGAAATTATTATCCGCTCTCGAGTTATTAATCGAGTGGCAGGTGCCCTTCCCCGCCTCCATCGACCGACCCCACAGCTTCTAGTCCGGGCTGCGCGGTGTGACCTTGATAATAATTGAACCGCTCCACAAATGTCCTCACGCGCCTTACGGGAAGGTATGGAGAGGTGGGGGAGTTCTGGGGCTGACGTCAGCCGCTGGGGTTCGAATCCCAGCTCCTCCGTAGCTGGATGACCTTGGGCTGGTTTCTTTGCCTCAGATCCTCAGTGTTGTTTTCATCAATATGACGGGAATAACAATGGCACCTGGCCTGGCACGCTGGCTCTCGCCTGTAATCCCAGTACTCTGGGAGGCCGAGGCGGAAGGATTGCTTCAGCTCAGGAGTTCGAGACCAGCCTGAGCAACAGTGGGACCCCGTCTCTACTAAAAATGGAGAAAATTAGCCTGGCGTGGTGGCGCGCACCTGTAGTCCCAGCTACTCTGAAGGCTGGGGCAGGACGATGGCTTGAGCCCAGGAGTTTGAGGTTGCTGTGAGCACGGCACTCTACCTGGGGTGACAGAGGGAGACTCTGTCTCAAAAAACTAAACAAATAAATAATGGCACCTAGCTCACAGAGTGCAGCACAGGGCTATGTGTTATTCCACAGGAAGTCCTCGGAACAGTACCCAGCACCTAGATAGTTCTCTGTAAACATTTCTTCCTTTTATTGCATGTGTGAACTGCCCTTTTGGCCTAGCCCCACTGCCTTAACTACCCTTATGATCCCTAACCCACTCCTATTGCCAGACCAGAAGATTGTATTGTCTCTGCAGTGGATTAGCTGACTTCATACAATATCCTCCTCTAGACTATATCCATTTGGGGATCGAGAATATTACTGCTTATTTAATCTCTGTTCCAAACCCCTAGAACTTTTCTCCCATTGGCCTCTGGGTAAATACTGCAAGTGCCTAGGGACACAGAGAGAGAACGGGGGTGGCTTTTGCCCACTCTGAGCTCTGTTTATTTGGGATCATCGGCAAGGTGGCATTTGACTGGAGTAGCTCTGCATGTGACCTTAGACTGGTCACAACAGCTCTCTGAGCCTCAATTGCCTCATCTTTAAATTAATCCTCTCCACCACAGGGACAGAGCCTAGTGGGAGCAACATGGGCCATGGAATGAAACAGGCTTGCATTTGTATCCCAGCTCCAGATCTAACTGGCTGGGTGACATTGGCCAGACACTTCATCTCTCTGAGCCTTGATTGTCTAATCTGTAAAATGGGAGTCTTTGTGAGAGCAAAATGTATGTAATGCAGTTTCTCAACCTCAGGACTGTTGACGTTTGGGATCAGATAATTCTTTGTTGTGGGGAGGCCACCCTGTGCATTATAGGACATTCAGCAGTATCCCATACCCACTAGGTGCCAGTAGCACTCCCTCCCCAGTTGTGAGAACCAAAAATGTCTCCTGACATTGCCAAACATCCCCAGGGGGACAGCATCACCCCCAGTTGAAAGCCACTGATAGATGATACCTCACACAGATAGCTGGCACACAGTAGGTGCTCAACAAATGATACTCCCCTTCTCAGCCCTTGGCCAAGAAAGAGCTTCAAGTTCACACACAACTCCCATGCTTCACCCAAGAATTGGCCCCACCCAAAAACATTTCCACATCGGTGGATGGAGCCCATCCCTGGCCCACCCCCATGTCTCAGACACTCTGTCACTCCCTGAGATTCCTGTGGGATATTCCTTTCCCTCCATCCGCATCCACAGTGATAACTGTGGCACTGAAAGATGATACACCTATTAATGAGGTACTTAAGCTCCCTGTGCCTTATTGGTGAACTGGGGATAATACCAGTACCTACGTCATAAGCTTGCTGCAGGATTCCTGAGTGAATACACAGAAGGTGCTCAGACCATCTAGTAAGTGCTCAGTAAGCGAAGGCCTTCGTTTATTCAACTCATGGACCGAGTGCTGCATTAGGATGCATTTGGCTGCAAGGAGTAGAAAAATGAGCTTAAAACATAAGGATATTATTTATTGAGCAGAAAGTCCAGAGGAGGTTGGTTCCTAATGCTGGCTCAGGACTTGGTATCATCAGGGACCATGGCAACTTCAACACTGCTATCCTCACCGTGGTGGCTTTTTCTCCCAAGTTTTGGGGTCTCAGAGTCGCAAAATAGCTGCTGAAACAGAAACATCACCTCCTCACCCAACAACTCCAAAGCAGGAAAGCAAACGACAAAAGGGACTCTCTCTCCTCCATGCCTCTTCTTTCAGGGGGAAAAAACTTAAGTCCCCAGCAGATCAGAACTGGGTCAGATGTCACCACCCTTGAATAGTGCCTGACCAAGAGCAAAGATTGCCACCATCGACCCAGAACTTGCTGCTTCATCCCCTGGCACATGGCTGCCTGGACAACTTGGGGTTCTATTGTCAAGAGAGAAGGGGAACTAGTGTGGGCGGGCATCTAAAAGTGTCTGCCATAAGCACCTACTGTGTGTCGGGCATTGAACGAGGTGCTGAGGCTGCAGAAGTGAACAAACCAACAAGGCTCAGGCCCTCGTGGAGCCAGCGTTGTTCGAGCAGCGGGATGGATGATGATGAATTCGGCAAAGACAGGCAGCAAGTTCCTTCACTCATTCACTCAACAAGTATGTCCCAAGGGCCTACTATGCTCCAGGATGGGATACAGCAGTGAACCCAACAGGTGAGGTCCCTGCCATCCTGGCACATCCCGTCCAAAACAGGGGGAGAGGGACAATCACCAAATAAACAATAAATAAACAAGGTCCTTTCAGCTTCTCTAAGGCCCGCAAGGGATAGACCTGGGAAACCAGAGTTGGTTGGTGGCCCCTCCGGGACTCTGCCTCAGGTCACTGCCCACCCCAGGTTTCATGAGTCAGACGGGGCGCTCAGCCTTGGCAGGATCAGTGGGGACTCCCTCAGCTCAGGGCTTGGCTGCCTCCCAGCTCCTCCTGGCACAGACGGACTCCCTGAACCAAACATGACTAAGCAGTCACAAGCTGGGGGAGGTTTTCTTTTCCTATCCCCATGTCAACCTTGGCCTCTCCTCCTTTCTTCTGCATCACCCCCACCCACTCCCTCCAGGAAATCTATCAGGGAGCCCTTAGGTCCCATGCATGTATCTTAGAGCAGGGCCTAACACAATCTGTAGCTGGGTAACGTTTGCCCAAAAAACAGGGAGGAAGAAGAAGGGGAAAAAAAACTTTCAGTTCGGGGGAGGAAATAAAATGATGATAACGATAGGGAAATTCTCTTAGAGTTCCCACTGCCATGTACTTCGCAAATAGTGGGAAATACCATTTTGTTTCTGTTGTGTAAGTTTCACAGCTGGGGTGGGGAAGATTCTGCTGCTTGGAAACAGAGTTTCTTGTTCCCTGACAAAACCCTATCAGATTCGACAGGCTCAGGATTTGAAGGCCCCCTTCCCAAGCTCTGTTTAAAGGAAAAACTAATTAAGATAAAGCAAGGAAAAACAAAGGGCGATTTTCTTTCCCATTCCAAGTCGGAATGAGCCAGGTGAGAAGTGGGTTACTGGACTGCCCAGGGTGCCTCATCTCCCAGATGCAAATGAGTTCTCAGTAAGTCAGGCCGGCAGCCCAGAGCCAGGCTGTTCCCCTTTCTGAGCACCAAGAGCAGCTTTCTGAGAAGAGTAGCGAGGCCTGTCCACCCTTGGGATTGGACAGAACAGCTGGACAACTGAACCCCATGCGAGACACACAAGCTAGGGTTCCTTTCTTCAAACCAAAATATAATTCTCTTCCTAATAGTCTTAGTTGAGCCACCCGTGACTGCACAAGTCAATCTCCAAAGGAAGCCTTGCTGTTGCAAGCAGATTTCTCCAGAGGGTTCTGGTTCAAGGTATGATTCGAGCATAACAGACATCAGATTAAGCTCCAGAGCTTTGCCAAATCATGTTCGTGTCAGAAAGTACTGGAAACACCACTTGGAAGTAGGAGAGAGGGAAATGCCTAGGACCCTCGATTCCAATCCCACTCTGCCACTGACATGCATGCCTTCTTTTCCAGCCTTTGGACACTGTTGTAGTTCTCGAAACCAACTGCCCAGGTTCAAATCCCAGCCCTATCACTTCCTAATTGTGTGATTTTGTGTAAGTGCTTAACCTCTCCAGGCTTCAATGTCCCTATCTGTAAAACTGGGCCAGTAAGCATTCCTATCTCACAGGGTTATTGTGCGGATTAAAATACTTAACAGATCCAAAGTGCTTAGAATGCTGCCTGACTGTCGGTTGAGTGTTAGATATTATAACTGGGTAAGGCCATGATGTCTTGAGGTGTAGCAGCCATCGTGAGACCATGAGGGACGATGTCGCTGACAAATTGAAGGTATAAAATGACAGATGGAAAGAGCATGGATCTTTGATGTCACTGAGCTCCTGACTTAACCAACCATGGAACTGAGCTGCCTCTGGACTTCTTGTATTAAAATATAATAAAATGTATTAATAACATCCCAGTTTGGACCATATGGTCACCCTATCCTTTCAAATAAGCATTTCCCTCTTCCTACTTCTCTTTTAAAATGCTCCAGAGGGGTACTGGTCTCCACTATATCACTTTCCTAATAGAGCAAAAACCTAAGGTTTATGACATGAGACTGGATTAGGGGTAAAGTTAAGAAAAGGGTTCGTGGCTGGGCACCGTGGCTCATGCCTGTAATCCCAACACTTTGGGAGGCCAAGCAGGGAAGATCACCTGAGACTAGGAGTTCGAGACCAGGCTGGGCAACAGAGCAAGATCCCATCTCTACAAAACATAGAAAAATTCACCAGGCATGATGGCACACGCCTGTAGTCCTGGCTACTTGGGGAGGCTGAGGCAGGAGGATCACTTGAGCCCAGGCGTTCAAGGCTGCAGTGAGCAATGATTGCACCACTCCACTCCAGCCTGGGTAACATAGCAAGACCGTATCTCTAAAAATAAATAAATAAAATATTTTTTAAAAAAGAAAAAGAAAAGGCTTCAGAAAGAAATTGGTGCAGAGAAGGTAAATTCTGCAATTTAGTCAAGGCCAGAGATTGACCTGGATGAAGTGTCTTGAAATTCTGCAGCCAGGAATGCCAGATGGTTTCAACAGACATGCTGGACACACATTTATATGTCTGGCTTTTTTTTTCCCCCCAGTTTGTTTCCTGGACTGAAAGCTCAAAAATAGGGCTGCCCAGTCCAAATCCAGACACCTGGCAGCCCCAGTGGTAACTTTTACTGAAAGCTGACAGTTTCCTCTTTAACCAGCAGAAACACAAACAGCCACACCCTCTCCAAATGTCATTTATGCTGCAGCCTGCCTTCCAAATTTTCAGGGCAAATTCCATTCCTGGAGCCTTTGTTGAGAGAGGGGAAAGTTCTAATAACAACCATTACCATTTTTCGAGTGCTCACTGCGTACCGGGCTCTACTGGGACATGACATCAAATTCTCACACCTGCCCTTCGTGGCAATTACTATTATGGTCATGCCTGTTTTACAGATGAGGAAACAGACTCAGAAAGGAACTTGAGCTAGGTCACTGTATTAGTTAGGATATAGGTGAGCTGGTGTGACAAGACCCAAATAATAATGGAGTTTTAAAAATAGAAGCTTATTTCTCTGTCATGTCATGTCCAGGCATTAACAATCTAAGACAGTTATAGGGGCCCCAGAGTGTCAGAGCCCACACTCCTTCCAGCTGTGGCTCCACCATCCTCACCATGGGTGCCAAAATGGCCGCTCTTATGCCACAAACCAACAAGCAGAAAGAGAAAGGGGGAAGAGAAGGGAATGCCTGGTCCTTTTAAGCACCTGAACTGGAAGTTTTACTCATCACTTCTGCTCCCACGCCCACTGGCCAGAACCTTGCCACCCAGGTGAATCTGTAAGTCCATGCCAAACCACCTCTCAGGTGGTGCAAGTGAGCTGTGAGAATCTTGTTTTCATAGTGCTGGAACAGCACCAGGCACAAGTAAATCATAATTGAATGAATGAATGAATATCTCTGGTACATGTTTTAGACTCCAGGTTGAGAGAAATCTTGCCATGAATGCCTGGCACTGCTCTAGGCACTGAGAATAGAACAGTGAACCAAACAGATAGACATCTTTGCACTCTGGGAGCTGACATTCTAGTGGCAGAAGAGACAGTCAGTAAAGACCCCAATAAGTTGAACACCAAGTCTGCCAGATCCTTGTAAGTGCTATGGAGAAAAAAACAAAGCAGGTTAGACAACAGGGAGTGCTGGGGCGAGCACATCACCAGGGAGATGAGAGAAGGCCCCACTGGGGAGGTGACATTTCAGCAAAGAACTGAGAGAAGTGAGGGAGTGGGCCCTGCCTGTGTTCCAGGCAGTGGGAACAGCCAGTGCAAGGGCTTGGAGGCAGGAGTGTGCCTGCTCGTTCATGGAACAGCAAGGGGGAGAGTAGTAGAGGCGCAGTTAGCAGGGAGAAGAAAGCCAGATGGATGAGATGTGTAGGTGACTGTAAGCACTTTGGCTTTTTTTCTGGACTAGGTGGGAGTCATGGAAGGTTCTGAACAGAGGAGAGATATGACCTGACTTAGGTTCTAACAGGTCCCTCTATGGGAATAGACTAACAGGGCAGTGAGGTCAGAAGCAGTAAGACTACTGCACTAGTCCAGGCAAGAGACATGGATGGCTTGGGCCAGGGTGATACCAGAGGAGACAGGGAAAATGGTTGATTCCGAATGTGCTCTAAAGACAGAGCCAGCAAGATTTGCTGAAGAACTAGGGGTGAAAGAAAGAGTTAAACATGACTCCAGGGATTTCGCCCTGAACAACTGGAAGGATGGGGTTGACATTAACCGGGATGGAGAAGATTGAAGGGGGGGCAGTTTTGGTGGAGAAGACGGAGAGTTTGGTTTTGGCCATGTTAGATGCCACATTAAACACCCAAGTGGTGACGTTGAGTGGGCAGTCATATACACAGTCCTGGGGTTCAGGGGAGAGGTCAGCCCAGAGACATAAATGTAGGCATGGTCAGGATATAAGTGATAGTTAAAACTATGAGCTGGGCGCGGTGGCTCATGCCTGTAATCCCAGCACTCTGGGAGGCCAAGGCGGGTGGATCGTTTGAGCTTGGGAGTTCAAGACCGGCCTCAGCGAGACCCTGTCTCTACTAAAAAATATAAAGAAATTATATGGACAACTAAAAATATATATAGAAAAAATTAGCCGGGCATGGTGGCTCATGCCTGTAGTCCCAGCTACCTGGGAGGCTGAGGCAGGAGGATCGCTTGAGCCCAGGAGTTAGAGGTTCCTGTGAGCTAGGCTGACGCCAAGGCACTCTAGCCCAGGCAACAGAGTGAGACTCTGTCTCGAAAAAAAATAAAATAAAAATAAAACCATGGGATTGGGCGAGATCACCCAGGGCATGTGGACAGAGAAGAGGACAAGGACAGAGCCCTGGGCCACACCAACATTCAGAGCTGGGGCAGCCAGGAAGCAGACACCAGAACAGGTGTGAGAGAGAGCCCATTGCCACTTGTTCTTGAGGTTCCCTGGCTCCTTTAAGAAGACTGGGCATGGCAATGGACTCTCCTGTGACCTCGTTTCCCCTGGTGAAACAGGCAGAGGGCAGAGTTCTCAGTCCTGGCTCCGCATTTCCTTCTGAGCCCCAAACCTCAGTTTCCTCACTAAGAACCCTGCCCTGCCAGCTCTCCAGGGAGGGTGAAGACACAAAGAGATCTTACAGACCTCAAAATGTTTGAAAAAATGAAAAGGAACTCCTTCCCCCACCATCTAACTTTAGGTCCTCAGAATGTGAAACGGAAGCAGAGGGAAAAACTTACATAGATTCAGAGAAAACAGAAGAGAAGTGGCGGCAGAGAAAGAACTGCATAGAGCGCCATGCAACCACACGGATGAATTTCTAAAACAAAATGTTGCGCTAATGAAGCCAGATACAAGGGCACACATTGTGTGTGATTCCACCTATACAGAGCTCAGAAGCAAGCAGATTGAAGTGCAGTGCTTAGAGGTGCAGACCTGAATGGCAGGTCTGTAAAGAAAAGACGGGAGACTTCGCTGCACAAATCAAGGCAGCAGGTTCCACTTGGGCCGGGAGGGGTCTGGGATCTGGATGAGCTACACAGGGGCTCTAGGGGACTGGTAGTGTTCTATTTCTTAACTAATGTGATTTCACAGGGATTCACTTTATAATAATGTGGGGTTTTTTTATATTTATGTCTTATACACGTTTCTCCATGTGTTCTCTGTTTCTCAATTTAAAAATGCATCAGAAGCCTCAAAAATAAATATATATATACATCCACATCCATAACCTTTGACCAGGTTATTCTCATTTTGGTAATCTAAGCTACAGAAAAAAAATCACACACTCAGACAAACGTCCCTGCAGCATCATTTATAACAGCCCCATATCTGAAAGAACTTAAATTCTCACTAATAGGTAAATAGTTAAATATAACGGTGGATCCACAATTTGGAAAATTATTTAGCCACTGGAAGTCTGCCGTCAAAGAATATTTAATGGAATAGGAAAAATGCTCATGATACGTGGATCAATGGGGAGGAAGAGAGAAGAATAAAAAGTATGTATAATACATTTAAAAGTTATTAAATATGTGCCTCCGATCAATCGATAAATTATATGTAGACTATGATCCCAATATTGTCAATATATATTACATATTCAAACAAAAAAGACAGCAAGGAACTGTATTAAAAGTGACAGGAACAGTCGTATCGGGGAGTGGGGTTATGGGTATTTGTTTACTTCTTTATACTTTTTCACGTTTCCCAAAATGTCTACAGTGGATGTACAAGACTTTGATCCTTTACTATGCCGCTTTCCCGGCCTCTTTGGATGTCAGAGGCACAGATTCAGTTGATCACACTCCTTGGGCCGTGGCCCAACGTCAGCAGTATTTGAGTATAGCTTCAGTTTTGTTTTATTTTCACTTCTTATTTTTGCCTTCATCACCCATCTCCAACTACTCCGATTTCCCTCTCCCCCACAGACACCCACTCGGGTATATTTAAAGCATGTTCTTTCTATCCATCTGCCATACATTTGTGTATTCTAATAGACATAGTAAAAATAAATATAAAGAGATAAAGACCTAGTGTTATGTGTGTTTTTAAATTTTTTACATAAATGGTGCAGAGTTATACATCCCATACCGTCTTACCTTTTTCACTTAACATCATGTTCTTCAGATCGTTCCTTATTGCTCTTCGTAGACACAAGTCAACGCTCGGGGCTCCGTTGCGTGTAGGTACCACCTGGTAGAGACTGCGGACTACATTTCCCAGCGTTCCCTGCAGGGGGTGGAGCCACGTAACGGAGTTTTAGCTCATGGATGCCATTAGATGAGGTGTGCGTCCCCTCCAGTCCTGGCCCATGCAATCTCTCCCATGCACACTCCTCTTTGCTCCGAAAGCTGATTGGGATGATGACGCCCAGGGTGACTTTGGGATCCATGGCTTGAAGCCAGTACAGCCACCCTCAGACTAGGTCTGCATACACTCACCTTGGACCATTGGGTGAGCAATAAAACCTCCATTGCATCTGAGCCTTTATATTCTTTAGGATCTTTTTGTTACAATGGCTAATATTAATCTTAACGACAAAAATTCTATGTACCCATTTCCTAGTGCTGAACACTGTTGTGCCAAACTCCTTGAAGCAATGTCATGATAAACCTTATACGTATTTCCATGTGCATCTGTGAGCAAGCATCTTCAGGTTATCCAGCAGAAGAGGAACGGCTGTGATGTAAGGTTTGTACATATTTTGTTTACCTGACCAGAAGATGTAATAGACATCCAGCTTCGGGGGCAGTGACAACAGAGCTTTTGCTGCCCAGTTACTCAGCACTGAGGGTGGGGGCGGGGTGTGTGTGTGCTCAGTGGGCTACCAAGGGGTCATCACTGATGGTTTGGGCATGGCTCTTGGTGGCATGGCTTCTAAGGCTGGCTTTCTGAGCATCCTTGAGAGTCTGTGAGCTGCCCATGATTGTGAATAAAATCAGAGTGGGTTCTGTTGTTTACAATCGCAAATCCCTTTTTATATGCCAGGTTGAGGGAAGGCAAACTTCTTCTGTAAAGGGCCAGATAGTAAATATTTTTGGCTTTGTGGGTCACACAGCCTCTGCCGCAACTTCTCAATTCTGCTGTTGTAATGATAAAGCAGCCAAAACCAATATGTAAATGAATGGCCGTGCCTGTGTTCCAGTAAAACTTTATTTATAAAAACAACAGCCTGCAGGCCATAGCTAATCCCTGAGCTTGGCAAAAAGGAGGCACCTCCTTCCTCTAAATCTCTATGTAGACATTTATGCTAGGGTTCCTGGTCTTAGCACCTTGGAGCACTAATCTCTTTTTCTTATCCACACAGAGGGGTCCCACACAGAGCTTAACATATTACCTTGCCTGTGGTGATTGACTGATTGAATTAATAAATGAATGAGTGAGTGAATGAATAAGTGGCTTTAATTGAGAAGTGGTCCCAATGAACAAACCAGGCAAAAATCAATCAGATTGGCAGCAGGCTGTAGACAACCTGTGCAAGAGAACCACATGCACCAGGGCTGTGGAGCCCTGGACAGAGTATCATTCTTTGCCCTGCAACTGCTCCGTTGAGACCCCCTCTTCCCCCAACGCCCTGTTAGCCAACCAGGCTTTCTCCCACATCCCTGGTGGGCACCAATTTAGGGATTCGGTCTCCAAATCTCAGAAGCTAATGGGGAACAAGGGCAACCACAGGAGACTCAGTTCTCAAAAGCAAACTGTTACAGTGACTAATCCATCTTTCACCCCCAGTATTTTTATTTGTCCCAGCAGAAATGCGTGTGAGTCACAGCTCCTGCTGGAGAATTTTTTTAAATGCATCATTGTGTGTATATCTCTGGCCTGCAGACCTGCAAGGTCTGCGTGCTGTTGGCAAGGGGCTAATGATTTCAGAAGTAACAACAAAAGCTATCAAGTCACGCTAACCAGGACTTCTTTTCCCCCCACGCCCATCAGCATCCAACAAATAAAAAGAAAGAAAAAAATTAGATTGCGTGTCTGATTGAGGATGCGGCACCTAAAGTGATTCAGGCAGCTACAGACTTACACATTCTCCTACCAATTCTTGTCCCTGCTTTTAAGACCCTGCCACGAACACCTCTTCGTTCAGAAAGCCTTCTTGATTAACCTGATCGCAAAGACCAGCTCGAAAACCATTATGATTTTCCAGTCAAATCTCACCCTCTCTGCTCTCATTTCTATCTTCAGTGTACTGCTGCAGCCTGGATGTAGAAATTTTCCTATTCTACTCCTTTCAATCAATCCGCAGCTTTCTTCCTGGAGCGTGAAGTCATTTCCATGTGCGTCTATTCTCTCTCTCGAGCCTGGTGCTAGGGACAGAGTCGATTTGGAAATTATGAAGAGATAAAGTCAGATCTCCACTTGGCCTCTCACGGGCTGTGTGACTTCACCTCTCACGGCCTCAGTTTCCACATCTATAAATGGGGATGCTGATTATAATTATAGTAACAGAATAAAGGTAGGTAATTTTTCCTGAGCCACTAGACTATGTGCTCAATATAAGCAAGGGTTTTCATCTATTTCGCTCACTGCTGTGTGTTCAGGGTCTAGAACAGAGCCTGGCATTGTGTAGGTAATAAAACATTTGTTGAACAAATAAATGAATGAATGGATTGTTTCCCATACTTGCCTAATCTTTTTTTTAAAGCTAGACACCATTAATTGGATATATTTGCCTAATTTTAAGAAGCCCCACCATCCTTCCTCCCAGGAAGAGACCTCTAAGACCAACCTTGACTCTTCCATTATCCAGATTCAGAACTCTGGTTCCTCAAATTGTTTAGTTTCCATATTATGCAAGGATCTTTAAGATGCAAGCGACAGAAATCCAACTCAAACCAGTTCAGGCAAAACAGGGAATGTATTGGCTCACCTAACTGAAAGTCTACTAACTTCAGGCATGGCTGGATCCAGGTGCTCAAAGAAAGAGATTGCCTTTTTCCCAAGAGTCTATTTTGGAAGGCTGTCTCTGATCAGTCAGGACTGGGTCATGTGTCCAATCATTATAACTCTGAATGACCAGTCTAGGACGTGTATCTTCCACTAGAGAGGAGAGGAGGAGTGGTCCTCAGAGGTTAGCTGGGGCTCTAGCACTCAAGCAAGAAATAGATGTGGACAGGCAAAAACGAAGGACTGAGGGAGGCTTCACCAGACTCACCATCCTGCATTGTATCTTGCACACTCTGCCAGGTTAACATAAAGGGCACCTAACAATCAAGTTATTCCCTTGCTCAAGCACCTCCACTGGCTCCCTACTACTGACTAAAGTAATTATAATTTGCTCAGCTTGGCATGGAAAGTCCTTTGCAATGTGATGTTGGTCTTCTCCAGGCTGAGGGATGAGTGAGGAAGCTGTTCTAAGAATCCAGATAAGCAGTGGTGAGGTCTGGAGTTGGGCAGCAAGAGTGGGAATGTGGGTGTGGATTCTAGAGAAATCCTTATCTTACTCAATTATTCAGTAGCACTGAGCACGGGGATATCTCTCTCCTTCTTAAAATACGCTTTTTGCAGCAAATGCTGGGGGTGTCCCGTGCCTCCCTGCCCCCTCCGTGGCCTCCCGCCCACTCCCTTGTACCTTTACTTCCCACTGGCCTTCTCTGGCAGCAGACGTGTGCTCAGACTTTTTCTTTCTTTCTTTCTTTCTTTCAAGACAGTCTCTCTCTATCACACAGCTAGAGTACAGTGGCATCACTCCAACCTCAAACTCCTGGGCTCAAGCAATCCTCCTGCCTCAGCCTCCTGAGTAGTTGGGACTACAGGCATGCGCCACCCTGCCTGGCTAATTTTTCCTATTTTGAGTAGAGACGGGGGTCCCACTCTTACTCACGCTGGCCTCTGACTCCTGACCTCAAGTGATCCCCCTGCCTTGGCCTCCTAAAGTGCTAGGATTACAGGCGTGAGCCACTGCACCCCGCCCAGACTTTCTCTTATACACCCACTGAAGATGTCATTGGTTGCAAAACCAACAATTTCCTCCCTCCCTATCAAAACCCCAAGTTTGGCTACCATATGCTTCTGCAGAGAATAAACCCCTACCCGCCCTCAATAGGCAGATCTTAAAGAGTCTTGGCCAATCATGGGAATAGGCATGTGACACATTTTTAACCAATAAGACTTGATGGAAGTCTGCTGGAGGCTTCAGGGATAGTTTTCTTCTCTCTTAAAATAGGACATGAGAAAGGAAAGTGGCCTGTTCACTCTTCTGACCTGTGGATGTTGCTGTAAGAGCACAAAGTCTAGAGCTCTGGCAGCCGTCGTGGACCCACGAGGGGAGACCATGCCATCCTGGCAGATGGAAAGATGAAGGAATCCATAACCTTGATGCTGCTGGTGAGCTGCTGAACTAACCAATGCTGGGATTGCCCCATCTCAGGACACATCGCTTAAAGCACAGTCTTCATTTACTTGTACCAAACATCCTTTTAATGGATATGGCCTGTGTATGGTGAAACTTCTAGAAACACGACTCCAGCCATAACCTTCCTTCTCAGGTCACTGCAGACCTATGTAGGGTGCTGAGTGGACACCTTCTCAAGCAGTCCTACAAGCACCTCAAAAACGTGTTCCAACTTGAACCGATTAATCTGCCGCTTCCCCAGAAGACCTTCTCCCCGGCACTCATTCATCCGATGAGTGGCATCATCATCTGCATAGACTCTTCATCAGTGATCCTCAAGTCCTTCTTCACTCCTTTATTCACTCATTTAACTAACCCACATTTACCGAACACCTCTAGGTACCGGGCATTATGCTGGATGCAGGAGACAGAACAGTGAAGAAGACCAAGTTCCATCCATCACGAAGCTTATATTCCAGTTAGAGGAGGAGAGATACTAGATAAACAACACACAACCAATGGCAGCTAAGAAACAGACAGGGTGTTTGCACAGAGAAATGCGGGGAGGCACACAGCCAGCCAGGGTGATCAGAGAAGGCGCCCGCAGGGAGGTAACAGTTAAACTAAATGTGTGCCAGGACCAGGCTCTGCAAAGTATGAGAAGAGCTTTCCAGGCAGAGGGACCAGCAAGGGCAAAGACTCCGTGGCTGGACCAAACTGGGAACATTCCAGGAGCGGCAAGGAGGCCAGTGAGGTGGGAGCAATGAATAACGAGAAGAGAAGAGCGGTAGGAGATGAAGTCAGCATGGTGATGTGGAGAGACATAGATCCAGCGGGGCCTCATCAGTGATTTTATGCCAAGTGCAGTGGGCAGCCAGGGGAGGAATTTAAATAAGGATGTCCCATGATCTCAGGTTTTTAAACGGTTTCACAGGCTGTCGGGTGGAGGATGGCCCATAATAATAAAAATGATCGTAGCTAACACTTTTATAGCAGATACCCTGTGCTGGGCACTGTTCTAAGCGCATTCCATATATTAACTCATTAATCCCCACGGCAACCCCATGAGGTCACACTGTAATCACTCCCATTGTATGGACGAAGAAACTGAGACACAGAGAGGTGAAGTAACCTGCCCAGGGTCACACAGCCAGTCACCTAGAGCTGGAGGAAAGCAGGGGACTAGCTAGAGGCTGGGGCGCACACCCAGTATGGGGGCAGCAGGGAGGGACCTTGGATTGGCCCTGCCTGGCAGCAAGGCGGAGGGAGAAATGCAAGGATCCGGAATGTAATTTCAGATGAAAAGGAAAGAATTTGAGGGTGAACAGTATCCTCTGTCCATTCCAACTCCCTTCTGCAGCAGGACTTTCCACATGGCTTCCGGCTCAGTGGTCTCCCAGGGGCCTCCTTGCCCGCCTTAACGATGGGGGTGTCCCCGCTGTCCCCCCACCCTGCTGCATGGCACCTCGCTCATCTCACCCGACCACCTCCCCTTGAGGACAGCCCGACCCTGCCGCAGCACAACCGTCCCCGACCTTGGTTTCGCCCTGCCCCTCCACACCTCCGCCTGCGTGCAAAGATAAAAAGCCGCCCAAACGCCGGACCGTGGCGCCTCGCGCTTGGAGGAAGCACTTTGTAGACGCTCCCTGAGCCGGCAAAACTTCTATTGTGTTGCGGGAGACAGAAAACAATGCGAGTGGCCCAGCTGCTGCCCAGCCAGAGGCGGCCGCGGCGAACGCACGGTCTCCCCGCCGCAGGCCGGCTCCCGCGGGACCGGAGGGCCGGGTGGGGAGCGAGGCGTGCGCTGGGGGACACTCCCGCCTGCCGCCCGCACGCGCCTCGCCCCCGGCGAAGCAAGCCCGAGAGGAGGGGAAGGCAGGCCGAGCGGGCTGCTTGACCTTTCAAGGGCAGGCAGAAGTTTCCGCCAAGCCTCTGGGAGTCCCCTAAGTATCCGTTCCCACTCCCCCAGGGGCTGGGAGGTCAGCTTCTCAGTTCCCCATCAGCCCGGGATGGGTTCAGTGGTGAGTGAAAGTGTGAAAAGCGAGGGACCTGCCCAGGCCTGGGGCCTGCTTTGGGGCTTTCTAAAAAAGCCAGTACAGGAACCCACACAGGGAACGCGCCCTGCGCAAAGGGCAGTGCTAGGCCTCGGAGAAAAGGAAAGCACCCTGTCCTCCCGTGTTGGGGTGATTGCGAGATGAGTTATTCATACGTAGAGGCAGAGGTTTCAGGGAGAAATCTAGGAACACTTCGTGGAGGAGGGGGCCTTTTCAAGAGCTCTGCAAGGACTGAGAGGATTCCTTTTCTCGCCTGCCCTCCCTTTTCCTTTTTTCTTTAAAAAAAAAAAAACCCCTCCCCAAATAACTAAATAAATAAAAGACGTGTAAAAGAGGCATATGTTCTTTTTCCATAAATGTATAGGCTATATAATTCTTTAAACTTTTCTTTCTGCTCTCTAAAGGAATATATGTGCATTGCTGAAGCCTCGGAAAACTGGAGGAGCATATAGAAGAAAATGAAAATCACCTGTATTTCCACCGTTGCGAGGTAAAAACCCTTAACACGTCAGAGCATTCCTCTCCAGGCTTTGGTGGTTATTGATGATGATGATGATGATAAAGGTAAAATTTACTTACAGTGAAATGCACAAACCTGAAGTGTATGATGCAATGGATTTTGACAAACGTCTCCACCCATTTGTACACTCCTCCAATCAAGATCTAGAACATTTCCATTGCCCCAGAAACTTCCCTCAGATCCTCCTCCAATCAACTCCCATCCTCCTGGTGTCTATCACCTAAATTAGATTTGCCTGTTATATAATTGGCATCAAATGGCGTGTGTGCGTCTGTGCCTGGCTTCCTTCACTCAGCGTGAATGATGTTTTCAGAGTCAACCATGTATCAGTAGGTTGTTCCTTTTCATTGCTGAGTAGTGTTCCATTGTGTGGCTACACCACAGTGTGTTCACCCATTCACGCTGGAATAGTCTTTTAGGTTGTCTTCACTTTGGGGCTGTTATGAATAAAGCCACTTATAAACATAAGTGGACAAGTCTGTGTGTGGATGTAGGTTTTTTTGGTTTTTTTTTGAGACAGAGTCTCACTCTGTTGCCCTGGCTAGAGTGAGTGCCGTGGTGTCAGCCTAGCTCACAGCAACCTCAAACTCCTGGGCTCAAGCGATCCTTCTGCCTCAGCCTCCCGGGTAGCTGGGACTACAGGCATGCACCATCATGCCCGGCTAATTTTTTCTGTATATTTTTAGCTGTCCAATTAATTTCTTTCTATTTTTAGTAGAGACGGGGTCTCGCTCTTGCTCAGGCTGGTCTCGAACTCCTGAGCTCAAACGATCCACCCGCCTTGGCCTCCCAGAGTGCTAGGATTACAGGCGTGAGCCACCACGCCCAGCCATGGATGTAGGTTTTCATTTTTCTTAAATACTTAAGAGTGGGATTGCTGGGTCATGAGATTACCTTTTATGAGAAATTGCCAGCAGTTTTCTAAAGTGGTTGTACCATTTTATATTTCCACCAGCACTGTATGAGGGTTCCAGTTGTTTACTATCATTATTTTTTAATTAAATAATACATGGGTATATTCTCCTGTAAGGCTTAAGTATATTTGCATAGCTACCTAGCACCCACCACTCCCCCCCCCCAGAATAACCACCATCATCAGTTTGGGGTGCTTCCTTACAGACCTTTTCCTGTGCATTTATATATATAAATAAATACCCATAGAAAACATACAGTATTATTTTGTAGTGATTCTTTCTACGAAAATCTCCTGTTGTGTATTTCTTCGTTGTACTTAACCACTTCTGACATACTGTTTTACTCCCTGCCTAGGAAGTTAGCTCGGCTAGGGCAGAGAGTTTGTCTGTTTTGTTCGCTGTTATATTGCCAGTGTGCAGATCAGGGTCCAGCATAGAGTGGATGCTCCATAAATATCTGTGGAATGAAAGACTAGTGGGCATATTGTTCTGCAACTTGCTTTTTTCACCTCTTTAAATATAACTCATAGATCTTTCCACATCAGCACTTACAGATCTATTTCCTTCTGCAACCTGCTGCATAGCATATTCTGTGATATGAATATGCAAAATTTCTTTTTCATTCCTCTGTCCTTACATTTTAGTAAAATCGACCAAAGGGTCAGGATTTCTACCACCAGATACTGCAAGGAGGTCAACACATTGTCTACTTAGGAAACGGGGGGAGGGAGGAATAAAGGTAATCGGGTGGAATCTTTATGATTTGGCAAGATGGGGGTGGTGTGGAGAAGGCAGCATCAAAGTAGTGGTGGGGCGGTTATGCACACACACTCTGGAACCATATGCCCTGGGTTCACATCATGACTGCCACTGTCAGCTGTGTGACCCTGGGCAAATGACTCAACTTCTCTGTGCCTCATTACCCCATCTGAACGATGGGAATGATAACAGTAGACACCCCCAAGCGTTGTTATGAGAATTAGTATATATGCAAAATGCTTAGAGCAGCACTTGCTAAATACTCTTAAATGTCATCTGCAGTTATACAACAACGAAAGTGTTTCTGTGGCTGAAAAACACATTCAGCTCGCTTCAGTCATTTTCTCTACTTTCCCAGCCCCATAGGTGTTGGCTTTTCCATCCGCTGACCTATGGCCCTTATTGCGGGGGAGGGAGGGCAGACCCGGGAAGCAGAGGGCAGAGGGGGAGGGGATCCAGGCAGGAGCAGCTGTACAGGAACCAAGAGACAGTGGAGTTTCCAGAAGTCAAGGCCAGTAAGCAGCAATGAAAGCCCCTGCGGAGGAGTACAGCAAGGACCCAGACGAGGCAGGTGCAGTCTGGCAGCGGGAAGTCACCAGTGACCTTTGGGAGAAAAGCTGGGGCAGAAGCCAGCTTCAGAGGGACAGGGACAGCGGCTGAGCTTGGGCGAGGGAGTCCTCCAGGAGCCACCAACTGCTCTTCTGAGAAATCTGGCCAGATTGGACTGTGTCTTGAAGGGGAGAAAATGTTTTGTTTTTTAAGGATAAAAAGCTCTGAGGAGGTTTCGGGGGAAAACTTCTTTCAAGAGCCGTGACTACAGGGTCTAAGAGGAACAGAGCTGGGGCTGGAATGGAAGCCAAGAGCCGGGCATCTTGATCCCGACATCTCTGTTAAATCTTTTCTTCCCTGCCACCTCCCTGCCTCTACACCTGCCAGTCACTGCCCGGAGCACCTTCCCCTGTCTGCCCGGCAACCTCCCCTTCATCTTTTTTTTTTCTTTTTTGAGACAGAGTCTCGCTCTGTCACCTGGGCTAGAGTGCTGTAATGTCAGCCTAGCTCACAGCAACCTCAAACTCCTGGGCTCAAGCGATCCTCCTGCCTCAGCCTCCTGAGTAGCTGGGACTACAGGCACGTGCCACGATGCCCGGCTAATTTTTCTATTTTTAGTAGAGACAGGGTCTCACTCTTGCTCAGGTTGGTCTCGAACTCCTGAGCTCAAGCGATCCTCCCACCTCGGCCTCCCTTCATCTTCTAAATCAGGGGTCGGTAGACCATGGCCACTAGCCAAATCCTGCCCACTACCTGCTTTTGTGCAGCTTGTGAGCTAAGAATGGTTTTTACATTTTTAAATGGCTGGGGGAGAAAATCAAAAGAAGACAGTTTCGTGACACATGAACATCACATGAAATTCAGATGTCAGTGTCCATAAGTAAAGTTTATTGGCACACAGCCACACCCTTTGTTTTCCTATTGTTTCTGGCTGCTTTGCTGCTACAGTGGCAGAGTTGAACAGTTGCAACAGCAATCATGGAGCCTGCAAGGTCTGAAATATTTGCTACTGGGCCCTTCACAGGAAACATGTGCTAACCCCTGGTCTAAGTCTCCGCTTAAGGTGAATAAAAACCAAAACCACCAACATCTTTCCACCGTGACCTTTCCTTAGTCCTGTGAACCACTCGAGCACCGAGAGCCAACTCATCGCATGATGTACGCTGGTGGCCATCACTTGTTTGCTATGTGTTTGTCCCTTCCCTCCTTAAGGACCTGGCCCTTGTCCTGCAGGCTTAAATAACCCAGCATTGAGCACGTTGCCTGAGAGTCAGTAAATATGGATTTAAGTATTTTAAATATTGAAGGCCACCGAGTTGCCACTCTGAGCCCAGTTTTCTCATCCGTAAAGTGCCAGCCTTGATCCCTAAGATCTCTCACACTGTGTGGAGGAAGGACACCCAAGGCCTCCCCAGGTGTATGGGATTATTTGCCAAAACATAAAAAAAGGTATTTCAAGAACATCGTGAGTTACAAACTCAAGGAATGTGGGCCATATTTCAGCCCAAATGCGTTTTGCTAGGTGTGTACCTGTTCTAGTTTTTTTTTTTAACTTCGATGTCAATATAAACCTAACCTTTCCCACTTCAGTCATCAGTAATATCTATCTGGACCTCAGGGGCATTGGGTTTGGCGTCCCCAGATGGAGAGTTAAAGATCATGACAGCCATGCCACCTGGAGCCCTAAAAAAAGTGTCTAGAGTCAAAGGTTAGGGATGTATTTAGGCCAGTTGTTCCCAAACCTGGTCGAACATCAGAATCACCCTGGGAGTGTATAAAATGCAGATTTCTAGGCCCACCCAGACCCACTGAATCCTACTCTCCATAGGTTGTGGTGCTGGAAATGGATTTGTTTTTCCAAGATTCTCCCAACATGCTTATGCATTATGGGCAGGAATATGTATTGAATCAAGCTCTGCAGATGTCAGTTTGGCTGTACCTGTCAAAATTATAAATGTTCCTTCCTCTTGACCCAGCAATTCCAGTCCTGGGAATCTGTCTTCCAGCCCAGTGCTTCTTAAACTCTAACATGCATACAAATCCCGGTCATCTTTTTTCAACGCAGATCCCAACCCCCAGATCTGGGGCAGGGCCTGTACTGCTGCAGTTCTAACGAAGCTCCCATCTGATGCTCGGCTGCTGGTCCTGGGACACTCTGCATGGCAAGGCTCTGGATTTCCCACGCTCGCACCCAGTGATGTATGTACGAGGTGATTCATCGTACCGTAGTGCATGATCGTAAGTATTGGAAATAACCTAATTTTCCATCGATAGAAGACTAGTCAAATACATCATGGTGCATCCCTACAAAGGAAGCACATTACACAGCTTTGAAAAGTGTCAAGGCAGCTCTTTATGGACTGGTATGGAATGATCTCTAGGACGTGGTATTAAAAAAGCGAACAGTAGAACAGTAAGTGGAGTGGGCAACCATCTGTATAAAGAGTGTTGGCCAGTGGAGGGGGATATTTATATTCATATTAACTTACATACGTACAGAATTGCCTGGCAGCAGAAACTAATAACTGGGTGCCTCCAGAGAGGGAAACTGAGTGGATGGGTGACATTTTACTGTACCCGTTTGGATTTTGAACTATGTGAATATAATACCTGTTCAAAAAGAAATGAAAATTTTAAATTATAATGATACCTAAACAGAAAGGATCACCATGTACTTCTAGTGCTCAGACATGACTTTAGACTGTCAGAAAGGCTGAGCTGCATACTACAGGTTTGGTCACCTCCTACCTCGGCACACCACGCGCACACACGCATCCCATGCACGTGCCCATATATGTACATGCATACACATATACATACACACGTGCATGCACGCACTTGCACACAGCTTTGAAGACAGTGCAGTGCGTTGGGAACACACTGGGCTTTGACTCTGCGAGCATCAGTTGGATCCCAGCTCCACCAGCCAAGTGACCTCGAGCAAGACACTCAGCCTCAATGCGCCTCATTTCAAGGGGACAATCAAAATAACACTGGCTGCCCTGCAGACTTTGGGAGGTGGGAAACACTTCATAAACTGTTAAGTGTGCACATGAAAAGACTCATCACATGAACCCAGATGGTGAGCAAGGGATGAGGCAGTCCCTGGCCTGGTCCCCACAGGGTCCCATACACATCTCCCAGGACGTGGGTGTGGGTGAAGGTGGAAACCCAATCCCTTGACCTTTGCAGTCCGGCAGCTGCTCCGAGCAACCCCTGGCAGTGCTAATCTCCAACTCTCCTCCCACCATCAGGTCCAGCTGCCAGGCTGAGTCACACGCAGGCACATGACCTGTGTGTGGGGCTGGTGTGAGGGTGGTGGTTGGGGGAGGGTGGTAAAGGTGGCGAGAGGCGGTCACTCCCCACTCAGTGGGAAATTTCCTGCCAGGGGAGGAGATCTAAGCCTGACCCTAGGACAGGACTCAGGTGGCTGCCTGGGCTGTGTGACAGAACTCCTCCTCCAGGAAGCCCCCTGGATGTGTGCATGGTGTGTGTGTGTGTGTGTGTTAGAGAGAAAGACAGAGACAGAGACAGAGAGTCAGAGTGTACAAAGGGATGATACTAAAAATAAGTAAATATATTAAGCACTTACCATGTGCCAACTTCTGCCCTAAGCACTTTGGACAGATTAAATTCAGCAAATCTTCGTTGATACCGGTATCATCGTCATCATCACCCCCACTTTCGGACAAGGAGACTGAGGCACAGAGCAGGTAATGAGCTCACCCGAGGTCAGATAGCCCAGATTCAGAGTCAATCCGACTCCAGAACACCCACTCCTAACCTCTCAGCTACATGGAATTTCATTCCGTGAAGGGGTTTTTCGGGCGTCGCTTGGCCCAGGGCAGTGAGTGATGATGATGGAAACGCTGTCAACTTCTGTTCACACCTGGCCGTGTGACCCTGGGCAAGTGAATTACCTCCTGTCCTGTGCTGCATATTTCAGAGCCTCAGTTTCCTCACCTGTAAAATGAGGATCGTCCACCGTTCGGGGCTGCTTTGAGGGTTTGCAATAAATAAAGTGTTTAAAATCCTCCACACAGGACCTCGTTGATGTGATTATCGTACCTATTATTATCCAATACTGTTGAATGAGGTGTAAAAAACAGCTATAAAACCTAGTCTTGGGCAAGAAGGAACCCAAATCTCTCCTTTTAGCAATTTGTCCATATCATTCTCTGCAACACGTAACCTAAATATCTTACCTCTTTTTCCTATCTCCGTCAACCCCGCTAAGAAAGCAAGATAGGGCAGAAAAGAAAGTACACAGATCTTGGTCATGATTAAAACCACTCTTTTTTTATTTTAAGAATCTTAATTTCTGCTGAGGGACTCTCACAGAAGAGAGACCCACCTGTGCACCAAGCCCAACCTGGTGGCAGGGGACAGATGAAATTTATCTTTCGAGGTCACTCCCTGGAAGACTAACCAATTCCACAATTATTTAATGTGCATGTAGGCCATTCCTGCTGGGGACAGGAGACACAGCACTGAACAAGGCAGACGAAAGTCCTCATCTCAGGGAGCTCACATTCTTGGGGAGGAGACAGGCAATAAACAAATAAAGAAATCATTTAATGTCAAGTGTCAAGAAATGCCATGAAGAAAAATAAAAGAGTAAAGGGATGGACAGTGATGGATGGGGCTGTTATTTTAACAAGGTGATCAGGGAAGGCCTCTTGGAGACATTTGAGAAAACAGCTAATGAAGTGAGGGTAACTGGGAAAAGAATAGTCCAGGTTGAAAGCGTGAATAGCATGTGCAAAGGCCCTGAGGCAGAACCAAGAGAGAGAATGGCAGGGAATGAGTTTGGAAAGGCAGGCAAGGCCTTGCTTCTCTCCTCCTTTCTTCTCTGCCAAACTGGGGTGAGGATGGTCCTGCTGGCCCACTTCTATCCCAGAGTTGCCGGGAAATAATGCATGGGAAAGTGCTTTGGGAGGCTGAGCAGGGGCCAGTAGGAGTGTTATTAATGGATGCGCTGGCTGAGGCCCATGCCACAGGCACTTTGGGACTGTGTAGTTTCTCCTCCCTCCTAGTGAATCCATGTTATACTAAATACCAGTGCTGGGAGAGCCCAAGGTTCAAACATTTCCACCCTCTCCTTTGAGGATGAAAATTGTAGGGCCTAGAGAGGGGAGAACTGCCCAAAGTCACACAGCAAGTTCCTGCCAGAGCCCCAGTTTGCAAGATCCAGCTCGAGACTAACAAATATTGAACTACCCCATTCCCAGGTGACATGAGAGTAATAAAATCAATATTATTTTCTCCTTAGGAAGTTGTTAGTTCCCCCGGGGTTGGGAAGGGGTTAAGACTATTTGCTGGTGGTTGGGCTGGGGGAAGTAACACTTTGTAAAGCAAATTAAATGTGTTAAATGGGCAATTTCTCCCATAGGCTAATCTCTTTGCTCTCAGCAAGCGATTTCTCAACTTCTTATTTGTGCTTTTCAAAACATTCCCCTAATTTTCTTAGGTGCTCAGGGCCCATGCTGAGTAAGAGTCAGAGAAGATGCTGGGCTCATTGTCCCCTTCCCACAGATGAGGAAACCGAGGCCCTGAGTAGTGAAACAGCTCACCTGAGACACGCGGGCTCCACTTGGTGGAGCTGACATTCTCTCCGGGAGAAATGACCATAAACCAGTATAACAGAACATTGTGCGAAAGATCATTTCAGAAGATGCCAAGAGCTATGATGAACTGAAACAGAGGCTTGGCAGCACTGATTCAGTGGTAGTCAGAGAAGAGCCCTGGGGGAGCTGACATATGAGCAGGGCTTGTGGCTTGAGAAGCAACCAGCCTCACCCAGAGCCAGGCAGAAGGGGGGTCCAGGCCAAGGGGCAGCAAATGCAAAGGCCCCGTGGCTGGTACAAGCTTGGCGTTGCAGCAACAGAAAGAAAAGTCCAGTAGGGCTGAAGCAGAGCAGACCAGGGAGAGAGTAGGGGTGATGGCATCAGAGAGGCAGGGGCAGGGGCCAGGCGTTGATGGCCCTGCAGGGCACTGGACGGAATGTGCATTTAATCCTAAGGGCAAGTCGAGGCCTCTATGGTTGGTGGAGCTGGGCCTTAAAACCCAGATCTCCTTCAGAGCCAAGGCTCACTCTTCTGCAACTGTCTTTGGACTTCCTTCACTGTCCCTGGAAGTTCCTGGTTATGCTCCCCACCATCACGTGACTCTGTCTTTCCCGCCTTGGGCGGTCCAGTGACTCCCACAGCCCTGAATTCCCACAAACTGGCTGAGCATCAGCTGCCTATCTCGCACACGCAGGCAGATCTCCACCTCAACTTCTCAAGTTCACGCTCTCTGGAAGCCTCGCACCAGCAGAAGAATTTGCATGTCCCCTCAACCCCTGCAGCAGCAGAAATCGGGGCTGGGGAGAGGAGACGGAGAACAGAGAAGTCCTTCATGAGTGACGGTGTCTGCAAACTAGGTAGAAAGGCAGAGAGCACACGGGCCACTCCTGGCTTCGATGCTTATCAGCCCTGTCCTGGGGTACAGGCTCCCCAGGGCCAACGCTGTCTCCTCCGCCCTCAACCCTGGTGTTGGGAGGTGGCAGACGGGATCCCACAGTGAGGCTGGCCCCAAGTGGCCAAGCAACAGGGGCAGCCTCTGGTGGTCCCTTGGGGGGTCCTAACTCTCTCCCATCAAATCACCATCGGTCGTCCAAAACCCTTCCTTGGTGTTTTCTTTCTTTGATGTAGGGAGTTGAAGTCTTCTTCATATCAATAATAATAGCTCACATTTACTGAGCACTTACTGCGTGCCACTCACTGTGCTAAGTACTCTCCGATGTTAACTCACGTGTTTATGTCAAATGGGAATAAAAGGATTCTTAGAAAACTTGGTGATTTTTATGAATGTTAACAAGCCAGCCAAGTTATGACAAACAAAAACAAAACCAGTGAGGTCGTCTGCCAGCACCGCCTTGGTACGAATCCTGTTACCCACCGTCCCCGCCAACCCCATGAAACGCCCCGCAAACATCCTCCCGTGTGACTGCTCTGGAGCTGTCCTTGTGGAAGACCTTCCAGACACAAACCAGGAAGCCCCCGCCTCACCTCACACCCATTAGGATATAGCTACCATCAAAAACAACAGCAAAACAAAACGCAGAAAATAACAAATGTTGGCAAGGATGCAGAGAAATCAGAACACTTAGGCACCACAGGAGGAATCGTAAAATGGTGCAGCCGCTGTGGAAAACAGCGCGGCAGTTCCTCAAAACAGTAAAAACAGAATTGCCTATGACCCAGCAATTCCACTTCTGGGTACACACCCAAAAGAATTGAAAGCAAGGTCTTCAACAGATATTTGCACACCGATATTCATGGCAGCGTTATTCACAACAGCCAGAAGGTGGAAGCAACCCAGGCGTCCGTCCAGACGTGCATGGGAAACAAGTGTGGTGTTTACACACGGGGACATACATTCAGCGTTGGAAATGAAGGACATTCCGACAGGGGCTACACCGTGGATGAACCCTGAGGATATTACCCCGAGTGAAATAAGCCGGTCACAAACAGACAAATACTGTACAAGTCCACTTGTGCAAGGGACCTAGGGTAGTCAAGGTCGCAGAGACAGGAAGTCGAGTGGTGCTTGCTGGGGCCGCAGGAGAGGAGGGACAGGGGATCGTGTTTAACGGGTATGGATTCTAGTTTCACAAGAGGATAGGAGTCCTGGAGTTGAATGGAGGTGAGGGTTGCACAGCAAAGCGAACGTACTTAATGCCACTGAACTGTGCACTTAAAAATGGTTAAGATGTTACATTTTACGTTATGTGTGTTTTACTGCAATTAAAAATTTTAAAAATAATAAGAAAATAAAAGATGCCCCTGTCTCTTTGCTGGGGCCCAGAAAGGAAATCTCACTTTCCGATGGGAAGGACAGGGTTTGGCTGCACCCCCAGCAGCCCTGCAGCCACACCCCGCGCCCTCTAGGTGTGTTAACAGCCCAGAGCAGGCTTGCATGGCCCTAAGAGAAGCCATCCCAGACTTCTAGAAGACCATCGCAGTGAAAGGAGGTTGAGAGAAATGGACTGGGAATTCTAACATTGACTTTGGGGAACCTTGAACAATTCAGTCTACCTTCTTGGGCCTCAGTTTCCCCACCTTTCCAAGTGAGGGGGTTGGACTTCAGAAGTTGCCCAGGAATCACACCTGGCCCTAAGCATGTCTTGTTGGGCCCTCACAAGACTAAAAATTGGGAGATGTCCCATTAGAAAGTCTGGCCACCCAGGGGCTATGTTTCTCTGAGGCCACCATCATCTGGAAGTGCGCCATCTGGAGGTGTTGTCCTCGGATGGGGCCAGTGCTCCCCAGAGCCCCACCCCTACCCTTACCACGGCCCTGAACCTTCCCTGCCAGGGCCCTGCAGGCAGTTACGTTTGCAAAGCCTGGACACAATGACACCAGAGGGGCCTCTGGCTTCAGTGACAATTTGGCTAGGGTTTTTTTGTGGGTAAAAATGTATTCTGAAACACAGCTGTAGGGTTTTTGATCATGGGATACGCTATCTCTGGGACCTCTGCTTTCTCAAACTTCACCCCTGGACTCTGCACACCAGTTCCCCAAATAGGGGGCCCCACAAGAGGATTTCAAAACCCCCAATGCCACCCCACAACTCGACTTCCCACCTCAGTTTGCTGGGATTCCCAGCAGGAAAGGAAGAACATCTAAGTGGACTCCGTGCCTAGTTTGAGGGGCTTTCATATAATAACCTCCCTCCCATGCCCCCCAAAGTGTATGGAAAATAAAAGCAAAAGCAAAAATCACCCTTATTAAAGTCTGGTGATTCTTCATGGCAAACCAAACAGGAGAAACAGGGACTGACATCAGCATCCTCCTCCTCCTCTTCCTCCTCACCATAATTTGATACTAATAATGGATAACTTTTATTGAGCATTTGCTATGTACCAGGCTGTCTTCTAAGCATGTGCATATTATTTAATTTAATACAACAATCCAAGGAGGTAGGAATTATTATAACCCCACTTTGCAGAGGAGAAAACTGAGGCAGAGCCCACACATGGGTGGTAAGAAGGCTTGGGATAGATGTCAGCTCTCTCATCTCGCATCACGTGACCTTGAACAATCGCTTCCTCTTTCCAGGCCTCAACTGCCTGTGAAATCTCCAAGTTGTACAAGATGATCATTACAGTTTAAACAGTTTGTTATTCCTTGAACAAATTTTCTAAAAATCAAAGCACACATAAAAAGGATGCATTGGAAACTACACTGCTTATGTAGGGTGTGAGGGGGTAAGGGGAGTGTTTTAAATGCCAACCAGTGAAACTTTTATACCAAGCCTATATGTTTTAAACAAATAAACTTTTTTTTAGAGCAGTTTTAGGTTTACAGAAAAATTGGGAGAAAAGCACAGAGAATTCCCCTACGCTCCCTCCTCCCTCTCCCAGTGTCCCCTGTTATTAACATCTTGCATTAATGTGGTACATTTGTTACAATTGATGAGCCGATATTGATAAATTAGTATCAGCCAAAGCCCATCGTTTACACTGGAGTTAACTCTTTGCGTTATACATTGCATGGGTTTTGGCAAATGTATGCCGTGTATCTGCCAGAACAGTGTCACGCAGAATAGCATCACTGCCCTGAAACCCCCTGTGCTCCACCTGTTCATCCTTCCCTCCCTCCCCGCAAGCCCCTGGCAACCACAGAGTTTTGACTGTTTCTATAGTTTTGGTTTTTCCAGAATGTTGTATAGTTGGAGCCACATGGAACGTAGCCTTTTCATATTGTCTTGTTTCACAAGGCAATATACATTTAAGCTTCCTCCGTGACTTTTCGTGACTCGATAGCTTTTTTTTAAATCACTGAATAATATTCCATCATCGAAGGTACCATAGTTTGCCCGTTCAACTGTTGAAGGACATCTTGGTTGCTTCCCAGTTTTGGCAATTGCGAATAAGGGCTTATACATTTTTTATAATTTTTTTCTTCCTGTTGCAAAAAGCAATGACATAGGATCACTGCAGACTGGGAAAACATAGAAGAGCACAGAGAATGAAATCAAAATCTCCCATTCACAAAGAAAGAAACTGAGGCTGAAGGAGGGAAAACGGCACGTCCCCCTCATTCATTCATTCGCTCATTCACTCATTCCTCCAGTGAATATTGATAGAGGACCTACTATGTTCAGGCGCTGTGCCGGGGCAGGGACACCACTGGCAATGAGAGAGATGACATCTCTCCCCTGCTGGAGTTGGTATTCTAGACAGACAATACCCAAGGGAGTAAATGGATCCTGTGAGTCATGAAATAACAGCTAATATTTATTGTGCACTTTTTTTGTGCCAAGCGTTGTTCCAAAAACTGTGTGTACATTGAGACAGTTAATCTTCACAGGCACACTGGCAAAGAGGCCTATGATTATATCGAATTTGCAGATGGGAAAACTGGGGTTCAGAGAGGTAAGATCACTAACCTAAGGTTACACAGCTCCTAAGTGGAGGAAGCAGATCTGAACCCAGGTCATGGTGCTCCCGAGTCTGTGCGCTTAACCACTGCTCTCAAATATGGGGAGATAATTTCAGAATGCGGGTTGGGGCAGAGCCTGGCTGAACCCTCATCTTCACCTTCTTATCTCCTTTGCGTTGGGCCCTTTGCGTTTCGTTGTTCTTTGTGGCTTCTTCCAGGCTCTTAGCTGTGCTCCCTGCGGCCCGGGGGAAGGGCCTGGAGCTCCTGGCTGGCCAGGGCTGTGGTGTGCAATTGGATCCCCTTTATTTTTAAGCCATTAAATCCCTGATGACAAATGCTGCTCTTTGGAGGAGCAGACTGACCTGACCAAGAGAGCAGAGTGGCCGGGCACAGACCAACTGCACACCTCAGGTGACGTTTTTAACCGTCAGGCAGGGAGGGCCCGTCTTGCCCAACTCTGCTTCCTTGCGGGATGGTTCAAATCTGCAGCAGAAAAAGCCATGTTTATAAAGGCGAGATTGGCGAGGCTCTGGGGAGACAGGTAGTCCATACACCACCGGCGAGAGGTAGATTCCAGAGCCGCTTTGGAAGACAATTGACATCCACTACCAAACTTCAAAGGAACACAGCCTTTGACCTGCAATTCCAGGTCAAGTGGTGCATCCCACAGATATCCTGGCACACGTGTGACGTGACGTATGTGCCAGGCTACACATGACAGCAGTTTGCAGTGAAAGAACTGGAATGACCCCTGCCTTCTCCTACGCCCTCCCCCCATGTGGTCCCTGATTAAAGAAACAAAGTCCATACTTGCAAAGAAATCCTATGCAGCTGTTCAAAGGAAGGCAGCTCTCCAATTGCTGTAATTGAGCCTTTTTCAAGATCAATTGTTAAGGGGGAAAACTGCAAAGTTCAGAGCATTATACGCTATACTGGCTGTAACAAAAAGAACAAAAAGAGGTGGGCAGGGGCTATATCTATAGTGGTGTTGAATCTTGAGAGGGGGCAAGGACCCTGGAGCCTGGCATCCCACTTCTGGCCCTCCCTTGCTGTGCCATGAATATCCAAGTACTCAACCTCTCTGTGCTTCAGTTTCCTCCACTTATTGGGAAAATTAAATAAAGTTAATCTACACAAGGGGTGCTGATCAGTGCCGAGGACATAGGAAATGATCAATAAGGAATAAATATTATTATCATTCTGCACAAACACTCTGGAGGAAGGCACAAGAAAGTGGGTAACTTTCTGGCCACCAAGAGGACTGGGAGATGGGACAAGGGGTGACCAACTTCTCAGTGTAGTTGAGTGTTTTTTGAGTGTTAAACTTTTTTTTTTTACCTTGCGCATGTACCCTATGTTTAAAAAAATGTTATTTAAAATACGGAAGCAGGGAAAAATCAAAATGAGAAGGAGGAGGGGAGTGATTTTCAGACAATTTTCCAGATGAATTTTCTGAGCTAACAGCAACCTGGGCCCTGTGGTTCAAGGCCACAGCTGGAAATGCAGGACTTGAGCCCCAGCCCAGACCTGCTGGGCCAGAATCCGTATTAACAGGACGTCCAAGTGAGTGGTCCAAGCGAGTCGCAGGCAGGTGCAAGTTTGAGAGGCACTGGTTTAAGGGCTGCAGCCCTGGAGCCCCCAAAGGCGGGAAGACACGTTTTCCAGTGTTTCCGACTCAGGACTCAGCCTAGGGAAGGATGAATGGAACCGGTCACCCTTCCCTCGGGTGGAGGCGGGGAGGGGAGCCAACAGCAAGAGTTAAGAACGGCTTGCTCTTTCTCTGCAAGAGGTTGTAGCATGCACGTGAGATCTGAGGCGTGTGGCTTTTAGCAGCTCCCCACTTAAGGTTTAAAATAACTTTCTGGTTGAATTTTTTAAAAAGGAAAGTAAGGAAGAAAGAAAGGGGAACCTCCCACTACAGCCCACACAGCCCCAGCAAGAAAGGAAGGACCTCTGCTCCCCAGCCCGGCTCCGAGCCCACTGCATCACAGGGGAATCGCTCAAGGAGAAATCGAGCCGGAGGCTCTTAGAGCGAAGGGCCTCCGGGACAATCCGCTTCAAGCTTCTCATTTAACAGGTGGGGAAATCAGAGAGGAGGTGGTTCGTCCATGGCTGCCCCGCATGTTAGGGGCGGAAGCAGCCCAGGAATCGCAGAGGCAGGAGAGACCTTGAAAGCACCCGCCCCAGGGGATGCCTGTAAGAGAAGCAGATTCCATCTCCACTGGCCACAGAGCAGGCAAGGGGCCACGCTGAGCTGATGAGAATCCATTCTAGCACTTTCGTTGGTACAGGGAGCCTGCCATCTTTCCATCTGCCCACAGGTGTAGAGCCTGCCACTTTTTAAAAACAAGTGTGGTAAAATACACATGACCTAAAATTTACCATCTTAACCATTTTTAAATATGCCATTCGGTAGTGTTAAGTACATTCACATTGTTGTGAGATGAGCCTGCCACTTCTGATAGAGACACAAGTGTAAGAAGTGTTCCAGTTTTCTCTCAGCTCTAATCTAAAAATGACAACAGCGAGCAAAATGACAAATGACAACAGATACTGGGTCTCGGGGTCAGAGAGACAAGAGAGAGTAGTGGGGACTATGGCAAACTGGAGAGCCCAAATGCCTTCTAGGAGACAGTCACTAGCCACAGTGGGCTCCAGCCCACTCTTGGCTGCAGGAATGCTAGATCACCTATGCATGAAAACCCTGATGTTTTTAAACTTCTCTTTTCAAAATTCAAAACATTTTGCAAAGGTATACAGAAAATGTCTGCCTCCCACTCTGGTTCCCCCTACTCTCGTAAGTCACCACAATTAGTGATTTCTTGTGAATACTGAAAGCATCTTTATAATTATACAAACAGTAACAGAAACACACATTTTTTTTCCTCCTTTTACATAAAAGAGAGCATAATAAACACATTGTTTTACACCTTGCTCTTTTACTTAATCATATATCCTAGAGAGCTTTCCTTAGGAGTGCATTGACAGTGTGGGGATGGAAGAACCAGATTTTATTGAACGGTGGTTTGCTTGGCACTCTGTTTCCTGATTATTTTTTCCTAGTTAATTTTTTTCTCTTTTAAAAATAACACTGTGGCCAGGCTCAGTGGCTCATGCCTGTAATCCTAGCACTCTGGGAGGCCGAGACGGGAGGATGGCTTAAGTTCAGGAGTTCGAGACCAGCCTGAGCAAGAGCAAGATGCTGTCTCTACTAAAAATAGAAAAAATTAGCCTGGCATGGTGGCGCATGCCTGTAGTCCCAGCTACCCGGGAGGCTGAGGCAGGAGGATCGCTTCAGCCCAGGAGTTTGAGGTTGCTGTGAGCTAGGCTGACGCCACGGCACTCTAGCCCAGGCAAGAGAGCGAGACTCTCTCTCAAAAAAAAAAAAAAAAGAATAAAAATAACACTGTGTATCAGTCAGCTTGGCTACATAACAAACCCTCATTTCTTTCTGGCTCATGCATCTGTGGATTTTCTGGGGAGACACTGTTGGTCTCATGATCTCTGCAGGGCCTCTGGACAGTGGGTTCAGTTCAGATCTGCCCCGTGGGTCTCTCGTTCTCCGGACTTGTGGGCTACCCAGGGCACATTCTCAGCATGATGAAAGTCAGGGGCACAAGGGAACTAGCCCAACTCCACCAGTACCTTGCAAGCCTTTGGCTATAACACGCTCACCAATATCTCACTGGCTGAAGCAAGTCCATGGCCAAGGCGGAAGACAAGAGATGGAAAAATACATTCCTTCCAGGGAAGAGGAAAAGGAGAGGGTAAATGTTTGCTCTGTGACAATCTAATCTACCGCAACAAGTAAAGCATGAATGCAGTACTGTTAAAATTTAAACAAGAAAGTATGAAAGCGTAACAAGAGAGGAAAATACTTTACCATCTTCCCCAACCCACCCTCTTCCTCCCATCCTGGAGGTAACCACTTTATCAATTTGGGACGAGTCCTGCAGACCTTTGCCAGACTTTTCACACACACACACACACACACACACACACACACACACACACACACACAGTTTTATTTTCTACTATGAGATTGTTCTACATGTATTTTCACCTACAAATATCAAATGTAAGTATCCAGTCATTTGACTGTTATATGGACTCTACGACTAGGCTTTGGGGTCTCCATTTTATAAATGAGGAATCTGAGGTTAAGATGCTTCCTTCAGACCACCCACGTCTTAAATAGCTGAACCAGAATTTGAACACAGGACTTTCCAAAATTTCTTTCAATTAGTGAAGCTGTACCACCAAACTTCTTGTTGTCAGCCTCCTACATTTGTCCTATGGGACCACAGAGGAGAGTTGTGCGTTTGCGTGCATGTGTGTTTGTGCGTAAGGGTGGTGGGTGGCATGCCTGTGTCATGACCAGAGTTGTGTTAGGGGCTTTGGGAGACACGATGTAGTGGAGGGAAGACCCTCGCCCTCATGTGTCTTACAATTAAGCCAATGAAACCAGGAGCCTCCCTTGAGGCAGTTTAATGACATGGCAGGGTGTGTGAGTTTATCATTTGTCCGGTAAAAGCTGACCACAGAAGGGGAGCTCAGCCAGGAGCTGGTATCCCTGCTCGCGCTCTGGGGAGGACACAGGCCTTAGCCACGTTCCAGAAAATGGGTGAGATTTAGAGAAAGGAGAAAGAACATACTCTCGTCACGAAGTGGGAACAGTGACGAACGCCACACGCAGCAGCATCACCGGGTATGAGGTGAATGTGTGCTGAGGGGCGGGGAGGGCGGGAGGAGGCCTGGGCTGGCAGGGACTCGCGCTGAGCTGCTCTGGGGAAAGGCACGGCATGACCACAAGCTGGTGCGAGGGGACAATGGCGCATCCCACGACCGTGACCGTGGAAGAATGGCTTCCTGAGCATCTAAGAGGGCAGGGTCAGGGCAGTCGGTGGCTCTGAGGCAGGGCCGGGGCCGGCAGACTCCGGATAGGGTTGACTCTGTTCAGGTCTGCAGCTCAAAATTTAAGGTTTCAAAAGGGCTCTTCAAATAGCAAAATTCGAGAAGTCCTTTCCGTGGAGTTTGAACAAAGTGCAACAGAGAAGTCTGATGTGTTTGTGGTGCAGGCTAGGGGCAGTGGTCAGGGAGGGACCGGGTTTGGAAGGCGTCACAAGGCGACAGGTGAGCTGCATGGATAGGCTGTTACTCGGCAAGGCTGGGAGGAAGGGCAGGACAGGAGGAGGGCACAGCGAAGGCAAAGGCAGGTGTTCGGAATGCGCCTGGCTGGTGCAGAGGGCAGGCTGGGAAGGGGCTGAGCTCAGGCTCCGGGACTGGCGGGCGGTCCACCTGGAATCGGCTGTGCAGAGCCTCCGACGCCGGACGTGGGAAGTTGGGAGCAGCGGGATCAGACTGGTAACACCCCGGCAGACTCACCTCCTGTGCTCTTTCACCCGGGGGACTAGGGCCCGTCACTTGGGGCCCTTCCCCCTCTCCCTCCACACAAAGACACACCTTTTGGGGAGCTAGGGTGGCAGATGGGGGTGACAGATCCTGTAATCCTATCCCCAATCCTGGGGTCAGGAAGCCCTTTCCCCAGCAGGCTCCAGCCCAAGCGTGCTGTTAAGACTGAGGTTGGAAAACTGTTTTTCTCCTCCACGTGGCCTCAGGTGGGCAGGATAAAAGCCAACCAGAGTCCTCTGGAGACAGATCTGGCTATGGGATCCGCCCTTTGGAGGACACGAATGAAACCCAACGCAACATGAAAGATGGCAGGTGGTGGCCGAGTGCTTATCTTATCAAGCAGACTCCTCCTTGGAACCAAAGAAAGGGAATAGAGCTTTTCTTGTTTTCTCTCCTTTTACTTCCTGGTTAATTGCCAGCCAGGGGTCTGTGGGGTGGGGGATTGTTGTGAGTGACTCTTGGACTTGTAATCTGGCCTGGGAGGCAGGCAGTTTCCCGTCACCCTGCATTTTTAACATTTTCGTGTTGGAAATCACATCCTCAAGCAAACTGTTGAGCACTGTTTACGGAGCACTCCCCAAAGAGCTCCACAATGGGCTAAATGATCTTAGAGGGACAGAAAAGGTCAAAGACTGTCTTAGCTCAGAAGGCATCTGTAATCTAGACTCTTACTAAGTGGTGGCTCTTGGTGGAAAGATATCTTAGCAACACCGGTAGAAAGAGTTTCTTTTCTCCCAGTAGTTTCAGCAGAAGCGCTTGGACTGGCGCTAGCTGGATCGGTGTGGGTCACATGCCCATCCCCGATACAATCGCTGGCGGGGAAATGGAATAGCCTGATTGGCCAGGCCTGGGCCCCGTGTCCATTTCATATTTGTTACGTGAATAAATATGAAAGATTAGAGACAGCAATAT